>VZRE01008016.1:0-12718 GCA_013396775.1 Cephalopterus ornatus
AATATATGTCACTATTTCACAGCAATGTATTTCCCACATTATTTGAATAACATCAATACTGGAAAGACCAATGATATGTTGCTCATAATGTCATCATGAACAGTAGGTTAATCAGCCTCCAATTTGCCATGTGCAACAGCTCCTGCTTCAGATCTTATATTTCTTTGATTGTAACAAGTTTTATACATGTGAGTATTAAAACTGTATCTGGTATTGGTTCCTTTGCCATTTTTACCCAACAAAAAGACAAAATCCCAATGCTTATAAAACAGGAATAAAAGCCCTTAGTAAAACATTCAGAAATCTATATAAAATTATTGTAAAACAAACCAGGAATTGTTTACGGCTATTTCTTTGCTTAGTTACTCAAGGGCCTTAATTCCAAATTTACTGTCAAAAGAGTGACAAAAAGACAGAAAGACAGGGGTGGGGGGGGTGGTGATGCTGTCATAATATTCTGGGCTTCTAGTTTATTGGCAAAAGGAACCTCTACTGCTACGATTTCACTGATTATCCATTTTTACAAGATGGTATTTTTATTTGAAAAGGACTGATCATCTGACTTTCATTGGGGCTTATAAATTAAACACAAAAATATACTTAAAACAATGACTGTTGCTCTCATTAGGACTAGTATTTCAACTCATTTCCTGATAATCAGGACAAAGCAAATAAATTAATAAGAGATTAGCATCTGATCAAGAAAGATTCCACATATACATCTCTTTTCCCTAATGTGGAAAGCCAAGCTTGTAAAGTGCTTTCCATTAATATTATCCTTCCCCAGAAGAGCACAGCTGTGAGCTTGGGAAGGCAAACTTCCCAGGGTGCCCACGGATCACACTGAGAGGTAGACTGTATTTCAGCAGAAGACAATACAAAGAGAAGGAGCAGAAGGAGCTCTCGACTCCAGAGCATCACAGCACTGTCCCTCAGGCTCTTTCCATCATTTTCCATTGCCCTGGGATCTCTCCCAAGAAGTAAAGGCATAGCTCCAGCAGCAAGGAAATTAGAGTGTAATCCCAGAGCCTTCACTGCGCTGGGATTACACTACTAGTCTTTCTCCTGGTCTCCTGATTTTACCTGCTTCAGGTCTGCACTCCCAGAGGGTACAGCACAGGCATCAAGGCATTTTTCTCAGCAGGATACTTTTCTGGTAACACTATGAAGAAAACCCAAACACTTCAAATCAGTAATAATTTTGTTGTATGTGTGTAGGGAGAAATTCGTGAAGAAAACAATAAATTGAGAAGTGCTCTAAGGTGGCATCATTTCATTCATCTATCACTAATTGATTTTTTTTTTGTTATTAATATCTTATAATTTCCACAATAGAAAGGAGAACACAGATCAAATAATCTTAATTCCCCTCAGCTCCATAAAACTTTCTCTTAAAGCTTTATTTCAATCTAGATCATATTTATGCTGAACATAGAAACATGTTTATTGTTTTGTCTGGCATACATCAGCTAAGCACCAGCTGGATCAAGTCTCAGCATCACAATTTAGCAGGAACTGTTGTAGTAGAGTATCTCTTATATGATAAATAATAATAATAATATACAACATTAAAATATTATGATAGCAGTTAAAATCAAAACCTCAAAAAATTTGAGCCAGTCATGAAAGATTAAAACATCAGTTTCTTCTGCAATAGGGTTGAGAATCATTAACTTTCATTGACTTTTTAGGAAGACACGGAGACCAGCATAGTGATAACCTACAGTCTTCTGGTAGCCTTTACCCTTTTTTCCACCTTAAAATCAATAGAGCTAGAAGAGACATCACAAGATAGGTTGACTCGAAAAACCCTTGGAAACTGCTGGTCTCTAACATGAGCACATTCAGCTGTCTCTTATCCCCAGCTTTCAACAAAATCAGGCTTTGCAATGTACCCCTTCAAAGTTATTATTTTAATGCCTTGAAAATAAATGAGCCATACTGACTGGACAGTGAAGCAGAAACTGCACCTTCTTGTTCTGTGCTGTGCTATATTTATAAACAAAGGTTCATCATAAGCACCATGTACTTACTGCTCATGCCATACCAGACAAAAATGAATAGTGATCACATACCAAGACAGGAGTTTAGAGGACATCAGAACCTCCAGTATGCCTTGTCACAAGATTGGCAGCATTTTTTAAAGTGAGTTCAGTACTATTCACACACTGTGCCCTTTCAAGGTATTTAACCATCATTCCAAGTGTTTTTGGTAAGAAAGGACTGGTCCTGACAGCTGAGAGATTTAACATCAACTATTTCAGGACTTTAATGCTTATATATAGGGACTTAATGAAATCTTGTCATCAGTATAAGTATGTTAATACCCACATTGTCCTAATGATAACTGTCCATGATCATTTGCAGGAATTTAAAGGTCACTTAATGCAAATTTGAAATGAAATTTGACAAACTCTAGAAATACTCTGTACAAACTTTAACCTAGCTACCTTGAAATACTTTATTTTGGAAGCTATATTCTATAAGCATGTTTACGCTTAGTAGATACAGAGGACTCCCTACCCTCCTAAACAGAAGCTATCCAAAACACAGTGCAAATTGAAGCATATGAGATGCACATGAAACATTTACACATGTATGCACAGTGATTCTTAATCCTTGAAAACAAAGTCAAATTTATTAGATATTTGTACTGTTGAATCATAATGTGAAAATTTTTCAGCTTATCAGGAAAGTATGTGAGCTTAAGTCCTAGTATGTTAAATACCATGCACATATAGAATGACAGATACTCTCTAAAACAAAGTTCATAATCAGCTTCCTTCAGGCCTGTAGGTAAATCCACTGTAGGTAAATCTCATCCTAGCACACTGCTTAGTGTGTCAGGTTTAACATCACTGACTGTGCATGCAAGTACTGCCTAAAACGAAGCATACACTTTTTCAGCCCATGTTTCACAAAGGCTGGCCAGATCACAGCAAACTGTCCAAACTGCGCAGCCTGACCGCTCTACAACAGAGCCATGATTCCTTAGGTTGTTACTGTATTAAGTTCTGCAGTAAGTGTCTGATTTAGCATTCAATTTCAAATTAAAATAAGTGGTTTAAATCAAGTATAAATAAAATTGCAAAACGGGAAAGAAAACTACAGAGCCATTTCTTAAAATTTTTTCGCTTCTCTCTGCCTGGTTGTACCTGTTCAATGTTGCGGCGGAGCTCCGGAGTCAAAGATGAAATCCTCATGGAGGTATAATCAATGCTCCATTTTATTGATAAATCTACAGACTTTTATAGAGGTTTACAGGGTTCACGCCACTTTCATGCGAGCATAGGTACAGCTTCTAATTGGACAATAGCATCTGTTCTCACGCCCATAGCCTAACAATGCTTAGTTTATTCATTTAGCTTGAATAGCTCCTTGTAATAAGCTTCATCCTGTCCTATATTCTCTATTTGTTACTTATTTGTCTATCTTCTACTGTTTCTAATTTTCTCTGTGCAAGGCCACTGTGCCTCTGCTATCAGGCATGTAGCTTGGATTGTGCAAACAAGCTTCCCACAGGACCTGATGCCCTGTGCTTGCAAACTTTTCCTCAACAGTTCCCAGCCCAGCAGTCAGATAAAATCTAATCTCCTTTTCAAGTGAAGCCTGGAGGGATATAATTACACTTAATTTGTAGTAAGTTACAGGAAGCTGAGCAATAATTTAATACTGCATCACAATTTTATTCTTCAACAACTACTTTCAAAGAGAATGGTTTTGAAGACCTTTGAAAACAAAGCTGCTCACTTAGCCACAACAAAACTGGATTTTAAAATTTTCCTTATGGGGTGAAAACAGCTGGGGGAAGGCAGCTTTAAGCCTTTTCTTCCTCCAAGCATGTCTCACATCAGAGTTCCAGCAATCCATCAGTTTGCACAGCAGTGCTGGGCTGCAAGCTCGTAAAAGCCAGAAAGCAAGAAAAATTTTAATTCATCCTACAAGATGATGGAAAAAGAACTATTGGCAAGTCGTTGAACATGGAAAAACAGCTTTAAGAATATTTCCATTTCCAAAGAGGAAGTATTTCCTGTATTTCCAAACAGCAAGTATTTCCTTTCTACTCAGATATAACAAAGATTTGGTAAAAACTGACTTTGCCTCTATAAATGAGGTCACATGTCAGAAGGCAGTCATGGTATTCAGAAGTGCAGAGACCTTAAGTCTGAGTCAGTAGGAGTGATGATATTCAGCACAAATAGAAAGTTCTGGAAAAGTATCCAACTAGGATGTTTACGATATCAGGTTCATTGTGGTTTTTGCTTGTGTTGGGTCTCGGATTTTTTTGTTTGCTTTGGTTGTTTTTGTTAATTTTAATGGGTAGAATGCTACTCCAGTAGTTCTGTAGTTCTCCATTAGAAAATAGCTAATCTCAATGCTCTTGGCACCACAAGACTACTACCAATAAAAACTGGGGTTTACTCACACAGATGCAAGCAGCCTTGAGTTTCAATTTTTTGACTTTACACAGTGCAGGGAAACTCTCTTAAGGGAAAGAAAATTGACTCAGTTTGCACCAAAAAAAAAAGTGAGGTTGAAGATGCTCAGGCCTTTGAGAATTTAATCACACAGATTTCCAGGATTAAGAAATACTGAAGTTTTACTCCTTATATATTTCCCTTTGGTGTATTTCAGTGGTAACAGATCCCTTATCTAACATTGCTTTTCTCACCAAGAGGTACTGTACCAATTCAAGTTTTAAAAAGTTCTTGTTCCTTTTTAATGCCCCATTATTAAGATAATCTTCTTTATTATATTCAGCTACCATGTATTTATGAACTTCATTAAGAGAACTAGTCCATGAAGAGATTTCTATTCAGTGCATAGATCATAAGAAAACGAAATATCAAAGATCATTTTTCAAGAAAGCCAAGGTCTTTTATTATACAGCCAAACAGTGCTCTATATACAGTAGAATAGTCTTTTCATTATCTTTGTATAAAGGACACTGACATCTTCTCATTTTTGTCAGTGACATGAATCCCGACACCAAAAAATTCTAAGAACTCTCCCACATATATTCATCCTTTGACGAAGCACTTCCTTTGAAGCTCAGTTCTGTGAGTGCTTTTGGCTTGTGCTCAATTTGGCATAATTATACTATGTATTATATTTATGTATGCATATAATCTAACTCAAAGTCAATGAGCCAACTCAAATGTTCTCTGCACTTGGGATCAAACCCTGGATTTGGAAGAACAGAGGTAATTTTGCCCTTACTTGAGAGCTGCACTTGTGAAAGTGGGGTCAGAAGTAACCCCCAAGAGGTTTAAAATAATTACACATCCTTTTCTGAGGAGTCTGTAACACAAATATTAACTGTATATTGATGAATTAATTTTTATTTCCTTGGTTTTCCTACTGAACTGGAAGGAACTTGTTACAGATCTCTTTTTTTCAGACCTAACTTTTAGATGTCCAAGTGATCTGCAAGCAATTTTCATTTGTGCCCACACCTCTTGCTTTGCACTGACTTCAACCTTGCCCCACTGATTTTGATAAAAGTCTCTAAATCTTAGGAGACTTCTCAGAATGACATTTCAATTACGTTTGGTGGGAGATTTTATACAATTCTGAAATGCCTTGTGGTTTTGTGGTTTGGGTTTTGTTGTTGTTGTTGTTGTTGTTGTTATTTTTAATTAATCTTTCTTTCTTCCTGGTATTTTTAGATGGGAGAATTGAATAGTTCAACTTGTGGAGAAACCTCTAGGTCCTTTACCTTAGCATAGAAATTGATCAAGGTTTGTTTCATTCTCATCGTAATTTCATCATAATTCATTGTCATAGGTTCACTTGTTCTAAAAAAAACCAAGCAGGGATTTTTTTCCCTTCCCCCTGCCCCACTGTGTGGGAAGAATGTTGAATGGACAGGTTGGTTTTTCCCTTGGGTATTTGACTAACACAAAAAAACTGGCCAGCAGATTTGACATTTCAGGCTGATGGCCCTGGAAAGTCTGTGGGGAGGGGCAAGGAGTTGTTTTTTTTTTCTTTTTCTTTTCCCTCTCCTGGAAAATGACAGTGGGTTTGTAGCCTGAACTGAGAGAAGGTGTGCGTTGGAAAAGCTCCGAGGTTGCTTTGTTCTTAGCCAGGCCACCTGGCTGATCTGGGGTTTTTTTGTCTTTCTTTTCTTGGCCCCGGTTTGCCTGGCCCGTTTCTGCCCCCAGCACGGTCCTGTTGGACTTCATCAAAGAGGAATTATTTGGGAGGGAGGTAATTTTTTTTTCTTTTCCTCCTCGGCTCCTGTGCTTTGGCAGTGGGGGTTTTTTGTGCACATCAACGGAAGAAGGGGAAGTCACACAGCCAGCCACAGACAGCATGAGTTTTCTTGGGAAAGAACCTTTTCCTCCTCCTCCCTCCCCTCCCCAGGGAGCGTGTGTGTGGGGAATTTCCATTTTTGGCTCCTCCTGCAAACCTGGGACCCCATGCCACAACCGCCAGATCCGACAGTGCCCCCTGCTGGCCAGCACAGAGCACTGCAGGCTCTGCGCCTCCAGAGCTACAACAGCGCTCCCTGCTGACTGGTTAAAATTGCGCCAAAAAAGTGCAAACTAAACTGTTTACTTTTTTGAAGGAGATTTTTGAGTCTAAAATTATTGTTCAGTAGTTTTCTTTGTGTTCTTTTGTTGTTCTGCCAATACACATATATCCTTTAATAAAAGGCTGTTATTTTTCCTTTCTCCACACTTTCTCAGTTAGAGCCTCTTAATTTCGAATTTACAATTGCTTAAAGGGAAGAGTTTTGGTCTCCCTCATAACTCATCCTCCTTAACAAAACACTTCTGTCTCATTAAACCAAGACATTCATCAAGATGTGCATCTTCCAGCCAGACAGAATCTAAATATCAGATCAAGCAAATAGCCAAAACTTGTATTATTATTTGGTTTATTATGTGCAGGTCATTCTTGAAATAAAGAAGAATAGCGCATGATATGGGAAAAGCAAGCAAATAAATAAAACCCTAGAATAATTTCACATTATCTATCAACTGTACATACTGTCTTGAAAAGCAACTAGAATTCTTCACAGAGCTGATACATTTCCATAATCATCTACTTCCTGCTAACAGCAATTAGCGCAATTATAAAGAAGTAAAAGTATTGATGCTCATAGATGAACTGGATATGGAGAACCCTTTTCATGCAAAAATGACAATCAATAATGAAAAAATATGCTCATTGTTAGAAAGCTTTGATATTTACTCTATGTGTGTATATATATATGATAATTATATATATATATGATAATTCTTGTCACATTAGCCAGTAATTTTCAGATACAGAGTCACTGCCATATTTTAGGATTGCCTTTAGGGCGCAGTGTGTTGTACTTCTTTTTGTACAGTATTGTATATTCTGTACCGCTATTTAGCTGACATTCTTGCCACAAAGGCTCAGTTTGACCATTATAATTAGTATAGGATCAAGCTGGCAGTAACAGGACTATTTGGTATTTGACTGCAGGTTCCAAGTGGTATCTTGGATCCTTAGAATCCAAATTTTCTCACTAACTTTTCTCTCTAGCTTAGTTTGCAAAAAAAAGATACACAATGTAAGTAGGCATTCACAAGTGAAAATTATTTGAGGTTTTCCTAACCTCTGGTATACATTGCCAATATCGAAGTAGCTAACCACAAAAGCTGAGATTTGTGCATTGATGAGAGTATAATTTAAAATATTTCCAAATAATGCAGCACACGTAAAGCAAGACGTAAAGAGAGCCACATCAAAAGGCTGTATAGGAAAAAGAAGGTGAACGTTCTTTACAGGAACATAAAAAAGGCCCCAGCAACATAAGATCTATTTTTTCCTGAGAGTACTATGACAAGAGTTCATTCCTGGTTTGTGTGATCAAAGACAGAAAGCCAGTGAAGCCAGTGCAGAGCTTTTAGGCTCTCATGGAAACTAAAGGAATTACTCAACCAAAACATCTTCTGGGAGAGAAACCTCTCTGGGTTCAGGTTAGGTGGGAAGCAGGTTACATCCTTGCAAAGAGTTTTTTTATGAAGATCTGTGTAGGGGGATTTTGTCATCCTCAGTCAAATCATGTTTCAGATGTTTCCTCACTATCTTCACTATAGACCACCACGGTCAAAAGACAACTTCCAACAACCCGGTGTTACTAGAGCAAGAGAACAAACACCGATTCAACTGTTATATGCTCTGTCCAAGGCATAAACAGAAAACACAAACTGACAAATGATTTTGCCTCCTTTTAGAGATTTAAAAATTTGACTATTCTAACTATACCCACTCCATTCTTTTTCTACAAGATAGGGTAGCAAGTTTCTTGGGAAATAATTTTGAAATTCTCCTATACAAAGCAAAATTTAAATGTGTGATTTTTTTTAATATTATTGCTGGCAACATATACAGAGTAGACATGACCTGGTTTCTTTAGGACTCTACCAAAAAAACTCATATGAAAGATATTTAAAATTCAATCCCTTTTATACAAATGTTTCTAAAAAGAGCTTGAGGGTTTTTTTTTGCTGTGTATCTGCATTGTTCATAGCATGAGAGCCCAGAACTGTGGTTGTGATGTATGTAATAGAAATCTACCAATAATAACTATGGATGGATTACTGAGTTGGCCACACTATAACTCATATTTAACATTTTAAACAAACTCTTCATGCAAGTGAATTAGATTCACTTACATTGAGCAAAAGTATAAATATTTTCTCACACCAGCATGGAGGACATATGAACAAAAAAAGTTCTACTGGAGATACAGATATATATAGATAGATATAGATATATAGATATAGATATTTAGATATATAGATATATATGATGTTGCCTACATCACTTCAACCAGGCACATGCTGTGGACAGTGGCAGGAGCATTTTACATTTTATTCAAGAGGAAGCTTGAGGACCATGCAACCTAAAAGCTGCTTAAGATTAGCTATAGGGAGGAAATGTGATTCCAAATATGTGACATTTTCCTAGTTGCAAGATTTTTTTCAGTAGCCACTTTTTTACATGCAAAAGATTAATCAGAAAGACTTGGGCACTAAGTAGCACAGTACATGTCAGCTTGGCAGTACCATTCACTATAAATTGTCTCAAAGTTTGCTGTGGACCTTTGCCAGGATACACTACATTGGGAGGTTTGGTGTTCGAACTAAATTTTAGCATTTTGGTTTTTTATCTTTGGAATAAAGAGCTTTCATCCCTTAAAAATGCCAAGTGTTTATATAATTTAAATAAATGGGAGAAGAGCACATTACAGGGTCTACAGTACTTTTGCCATCTGGCTCAGGTTTAGATACCACTATTCAATTTGATTTTGCACTCAGATAAAGTCAACTTTACTTAGTCTAAGTCTGGTAGCAAGAAAGTTAAGAGCATCATTATACATGACATTGCTACTAATGCATCTATTCTGCGAGACTGAAGTGGGATTTAGACAATATACAGGCTCTGGCTTGTTCCTCTGGACGTGGTTAAATGTCTTTATGGTACTGCTGGAATCAAAACACTCCCTTACCACAAAAAGCATCAGTGGTATTGTCAGAGAAAAAGAGCCACAGCCAGATGTTGTGATATAAATTGCAGCATTACATGTCCACTTCTGCAGAATTCAAGCAGCGACACAAACCCCATATACTAAAAATACTAACATTTTTAGAAAAGAACTGCCAAGGTACATAAATACATACAGCATTTGTGCTCATATTGACAGGCCTATGCACTCAAATCACTCATCTTACAATGTTCCTCTGAAAGCATATATATAAGAAAGCTGATATTTCCAAAATGCTCCAGTCACAGAAAACCACAATAGGTTTTATTACCCATTATCAAATATTAATTCCTCACTAAGACATGTTGTTTAGTAATTTAAATAAGACACATGCAATGTCAGAGTCCTTAGCACTCACTTGCCACTACTAATCAAGCCTCTGTAGAGTCAAACATCTTAGAAAATTTCACTATTTTATCAATGACAGTCCATTGTTTTAGTCATCCAGCTAGAAATCTTCAGCTGTTTTTATAAATAAGGTTTCTTATCTGATGTGGAAATGTAAGTTTCTGAACAAAACAATATTCCCACAGAAAAAATAGAAAACCATGTATTGCTATTTTTTTTCTCTCCAAGTAACTAATGATTTGTTGTAATAATTTTTGTTACAAAGAAATTAATTCAAAAGTGGAATAAGACAGCTACTCCAGATTACTGAAAAATGATCCCAAATTCTTTGAAAATGAAATGGCATCACAAACAAGTATTGTACATATCATAATCTGACACAGTTGAAATTAATATAATGGTACAAAATGTTTCCTTTTTTACTAATAAAAAAAGAGCAGGGTAAGAATCAAAAAGATGTCATGACTGACCAGAAAGAATCGGAAGAACGAGAATCAAGATGGTACCTACTTTGGTGTGAACTTCGATTTGCTAATTTAGAGCATTTCCAATTTGGGATTTAAACACTGATGAAAGCATTTCAGCTTTAACTAGGTATCATAACTTTGGCATAGTTCAATAATCCTGAATGCTGATGTACCTTAATGATCCCTTTTTATCTTCAATTGTTTAGTTCAGTTCTTCAGTACTGTAAGTTTTCTTATTTTACTCTGTTTTTTTTCTTTAAATTCACAGAGGTCAAATATCTAGAGAAATATCTCTGTATTTCTGGCAAAACAAAAAACAAGAAGCAATAAACGTCTTCTTTGTTCACAGACTCAACAACCACCTAACCAAACCAAACTGACCAATCAACCAACCAAAAAAATGCAAACCAAAAAACTCAACCAACAAACTAAAAATAACCAAACCAACCAAAAAAAACCCCGAAACCCCAAGTCCAAAACAATCCACCAAAAAAATCCAAAACAGCAAAAAACCAACCAAACCAAACATAACAAGGAGCAAAATTGTAATCAGACAAGCCATCTTACACCAGTGAGTTACTTTCTTAATTTAGACAGAGATGATTTTGACTTTGGAAGATTTTAAATGTGCAGTTATTAAAAACTGAACAGCACAATTCATGCATATTTTCAGTTGCTGTGTCACTGGAAAAAACCAGATGTATAATTTTAAAGATGATTTCTGATGTACTAGTCCTTTAAAACACCTGACTTTAAAACAGCATGGGAGTCTTTTCAGAGAAGCTAATGCTCCTTAAGATGGACCCCTCTTATTTCCTCTAGTTTTAAAAAGTCTAGAAATTTCACTTTTTGAGAATTTTATATCATCAGTAGTTTCTAATTCTAAAAGGTTCCTTAGAAAATACTAAAACTTTCATAATATTTTCCATTCTGATTTTTAATTTTCTACTGGTATGCATATGAAGGCAGAAAAATAACTTTCTCCTTTTTCCCATCTTGAAGAATATTAGGAAAACTTTCTTCACCCAGAGCGTGGTTGGGCACTGGAACAGACTCCCCAGGGAAGTGGTCAGGGCACCAAGCCTGACAGAGTTCAAGAAGCATTTGACAAATGTTCCCAGGCACATGATGATTCTTGAGGTGTCCTGTGCACGGCTAAGAGTTGGGTCCCTTCCAAGTCTGAATATTCTGTGATTCTGTGAAGTAGTCAAGACCATCAAAGTTGCTGCTTCCTGAGTTGCTTATAGCACAGTTCTTCTTCAAAGTAGGTGTTTTACCTGTAACTCCTACACTGAATTTTTCAGAAGTGGTCTTACAATGTTTTGCTGGCCGGTTTAGTCAACCTAGGTCTGTAAATGGGATTTGTAATATCATAAATCTACATGTAGGTACATGCTTTTTAAAACCTATTAATAAAAAATAGCAATAGTTGAAAAGTACACCCACAATGAAACCAAAATTAGTTAGAGAAAAAACTTTACTTTCTTATTCTTCCAAACTCCAACCTTTGGACCAGTAGGGCCAAGCCTCTCCCCTGGACATTTTAATCTCTTACCAAAGGATAAACATCTAAAAAATAGGAGATTTTTTAAGTATCTTTTTGATTATTAAATGTATTTTTTCTATACCTAGTACAATACCACCTCACTTGACTGCATCCAAGAAGCATGTTGAAGAGCAACAGAGAAGAAATCACTGCTAGAGGTAAGACACTCATTTTACAACTTCAGAAAAGGAAGAGCAGGTTGACAGAAACTTCCACTAGGAAGACAGCTGGTGAATGTTTATCACAATGTAAAAGAAAACAGTCCTATAAAGTAGGAAATAAAGTTGATTTTTACAGCTTTATCTGCAGTGTACACAAAGTCAAATCAATAGTATATTTATAAGCTTTTTTTGAAATATTACATGATAACAGAATCACCAAATCGCAGAAGCATTTAGGTTGGAAAAGATGTCCAAGATTATCAAGTCCAACCTTTGACTGATCACTACCTTGTCAACTAGACCATGGAACTAAGTGCCATGTCCAGTCATTTCTTGACCACCTCCAGGGATGGTGACTCCACCCCTCCTTTGGCCGGCAGTCCATTCCAACCCCTAAAATCCCTTTCCATGAAGAAATTTCTTCTCATATTCAAGTCAAACCTCCCCTGGCAGAGCTCATCCTGTCACTACCTGCCTGGGAGAAAAGCCCAACTCCCACCTGGCTACAACCTTCTTTCAGGTATTTGTAGAGAGCAATACAGTTACCACAGTGCCTCCTTTTCTCCAGGCTAAACAAAACCCCAGCTTCCTCAGCCGCTCCTCATAGGACTCACTCTCCGGATACTTCACCGGCTCCCCTGCCCTTCTTTGGACACACTCCAGCACC
>VZRE01008017.1:0-33763 GCA_013396775.1 Cephalopterus ornatus
AGAGGAAGAGGAGGGGCAGGCACTAATCTGAAGTGACCAGTGATGGGACTCAAGGAAATAGCCTTAAGTTGTGTCAAGGGAGGTTTAGGTTGGATATTAGAAAAAAGTTCTTCCCCCAGAGGGTGGTTGGGCACTGAACAGGCTCCCCAGGGCAGTGGTCACATCACCAAGCCTGACAGAGTTCAAGAAGATGAGACTCTCAGGTACGTGGTGTGGTTCTTGGGGATGGTCCTGTGCAGGGCCAGGACTTCGCCTTCAGTGATTCTTGTGGGCTCCCAAATTTCTGGATTTTCTCTAAGCATATATGTTTCCATGTACACTGTTTCCAGCAGGAAGTTAGCTCTCGTGTCTGCTTGTTAGAGATGGTCAGTAGCAGTGACTGCTGTATGTCTGGAACTTCCTCATCTGGAGGTCTAGGCTTTTGCTTCGGCTGATGAAGGGGAAGACTGCACAAAGCAGCCCATTATAGAAGTAGCTAGACTGCTTTCTTGACCCCTCCATGGTGACAGAACATGGCACCTTTCTTGGTCCCCTAGAGAAGACCTCTGCAGACCAAATAGGAGTATTTCATGAGGCACTTCAGTCCGTGGCCTGTCAGTTGCACCTGTGGTAATCAGCAAATTAAAGTGAAATGAGGAGTTAGGGGCTCATTGAAAAAGCTTCAAACTAGATTTAAAGGGGAAATGGATAAAGCTAGGCTCACCAAAGATAAACTTGGTGGTACCATGCCAGTTTTTGAGGGACAGTGTGCTAGTGAGGTCCTTCAGTTTGCTCCACGATGAGCATATTTGACGTGTCTCTATGTTTATGCATGCAGCACCGCAGGCGCCTCAGTGGAGATAAAGGGTGGATATGAATGCAGCAGGAAGGATGGTTGTTGATGCACTAGAACACACAGAAGCTCCTGAGAACACTCACATGGGGATTAGGGCTTCTCCCCCTAAAAAGGGTGGCAGGATCTGTAGCCCAATCAAAATGCATTTACACCAAAATCCACAGCATGAGTAACAAATAGGAGAAGCTGGAAGCCATTGTGCAGGTGGAAAACTGAGACAGTTGCTATCATGGAAACATGGTGGAATGACTCAGACAACTAGAGCACTGCAATGGATGGCTGTAAACTCTTCAGAAGGGAAGTAAGGAAGGAGAGGTAGTGGGGTTGCTCTGTGTGTTAAGGAGTGTCTTGATTGCCTGGAGGTTGATAATGATAGCTATAGAGTCGAATGTTCATGGGGAAGAATCGGGGAAAGCCAACAGGGCAAATATCCTGGTGGGTCTGGTACAGAATGAAGAGGCATGAAGTATTCAAAGCAATGGGGAGAGGTCTCACTATTGTTGGCCCTTGTTCCCATAGAGGACTTAAACTCACCAAATGGCTGCTAGAAATGCAACACAGCAGAAAGGGATAAGTATAGAGCACTGTGTGGAAGATAACTTCCTGACACAGCTGGTGGGCAAGCCAGCTAGGCACGGTGCCCACTGGACTCGCTGTCTGTGAACAGAGAAGGACTGGTGGGAACAGACTCAGGCACAGCGACCACAGAATGAGAGTTTTCAGTTCTCAGAGAAGTAAAGACAGATGTTAGCAGAACTGCCACACTGGACTTCCAGAGGGCAGACTTTGGCCTGTTTAGGGGCCTGGTTGACGGTGTTGCTTGGGAGGCAGTTATGAAGGGCAAAGGAGTCCAGGAATTCAAGAAGGAAATCTTAAAGGTGCAGGATCAGCCTGTCCCCATGTGCCAAAAGATGAGCGGATGGGAAGACTGGCTTGACTGCACAGAGGGCTTTGGCCAGAACTCAGGATAAAAGGGAATGTCACATTTGGAAGAAGGGGCAAGGCCACTCAGGAGAACTGCAAAGATGTTGTGTGGTGATGCAGGGAGAAAATTAGAAGGGCCAAAGCCCAGCTAGATCTTAATCTCGCTACTGCCATAAAAGACAATTAAAAATGTTTCTGTAAATGCATTCAAAAATAAAGAAGGGTTAAGGAGAATCTCCATCATTTACTGGATGCAAGGGGAACCATAACAATAAAAGACAAGGAAAAGGCTGATCTACTTCATGTCTTCTTCACCACAGTCTTTAATAGTAAGACCACTGATCTGGAAGATAGAGGCAGGGAGCTGAATGAAGCCTCCATAATACAGGAGGAAACAGTTAGCGACCTGCTATGCCACTTAGACACCCACAGGTCCATGGGGGTGGGTGGGATCCACCCAAGGATGCTGATGGAGCTGGCAGAAGTGCTCCTTGAGCCACTTTCAGTAATTTACGGGCAGTCCTGGTAAATCAGCAACTGAAGGTCCCAGTTGAGTGGAGATTAGTAAATGTGACCCAGTGTGACCCTCCTCTACATGAAGGGCTGGAAGGATGATCCAGAGAACTACAGGCCTGTCAGTCTGATCTTGGTGGCAGGAAGGATACAGAACTGATCATCTTGAATGCCATCACACTGCACATGCAGGACAACCAGGTGATCAAGCCCAACAAGCATCGGTTTGTGAAAGACAGGGCCTGCTTGACCAATGTAATCTCCTTTTGTGACTTAAGGGATGAGAGAAAGACTCAAAGTAAAACCTTTGACTTTACCACAGCATTCTCCTGGAGAAACTGGCAGCTTATGGCTTGGGTGGGAGTACTCTTTGTGGGGTAAAAAAAGCGCTGGAAGACGGGGCCCAGAGAGTGGTGGTGAATGGAGGTAAATCTGTCTGGTGGCAGGTCACTGGTGCTGTACCCTGGGGCTCACTGTTGGGGCCACTTCTGTTTAACATCTTCATTCATAATCTGGATGAGGGGGATCCAAGTGCCCCCTCAGTGAATTTGCAGATGACACCAAGGTGGTGTCTGCTTGATGGTAGGAAGGCTCTGTAGAGGATTCTGAACAGGCTGGATCAATTGGTTGAGGTCAGTTACATCAAGTTCAACATGGCCACGGTCCAGGTCCTGCACTTGAGTCACAAAAATCCTGTGCAGTGCTACAGGCTGTGGGAAGAGTGGCTGGAAAGGGGCACAGTGGAAAATAATCATAGAATGGTTTGGGTTGGAAGGGACCTTAAAGGTCATCTTGTTCCACCCCTGGTGCCTTGGGCAGGGAACCTTCCACTAGACCAGGTTGCTCAAAGCTCCATCCAACCTGGTCTGGACAGCTCCAGCTCTCTCAGCCTTTTATCATAGGAGAGGGTACTCCATCCCTGTGATCAGCTTAGTGGCCTCTGCACTCACTTCAATTGTTCCTGTGCTGAGGGCCCCAGAGCAGTGTTCCAGGTGCGGTCTCAGTAGAGCAGAGGGGCAGAATCCGCTCTCTTGCCCTGCTGGCCACGCTGCTTTGGGTGCAGCCCAGGACACAACTGACTTTCTGGGCTGCAAGTGCACATTGCTGGGTCGTGTCCAGCCTCTCATCCACCAGCACCCACAAGACCTTCTCAGGAGGGCTACTCTNAGACCTTCTCAGGAGGGCTACTCTAGATCCATTCATCCCCAACCTGTGCTGATAACGGGGGTTGCCGTAACCCAGGTGCAGCACTGTGCACTTAGCCTTGTTGAACCTCATGAGGTTTCCATGGGCCCACTTCTTGAGCTTGTCCAGGTACTCTGAATGGCATCCTGTCATTCAGGTGTAGATTTGGGGGTGTTGTTTGATGGCTGGATGTGAGCCAGCAGTCTGCCCAGGTGCCAAGAAAGCCAGTGGCATCCTGGCTTGTATCAGCAGTAGTGTGGCCTGCAGGACCAGGGCAGTGATTATCCCCCTGTACACAGCACTGGTGAGGCCACACCTCAAGTCCTGTGTCCAGTTTCAGGCCCCTCACTTCAAGAAGGACATTGAGGTGCTGGAACATGTCTGGGAAAGCACAATGGAGCTGGTGAAGGGTCTAGAGTATAAGTCATACCTAGGAGCAGGGAGGGGTGTTTATCCTGGAGAAAAGGAGGCTTAGGAGTGACCTTATCACTCTGTACAACTACCTGTAAGGAGGTTTTAGCGTGGTGGAGGTTGGTCTCTTCTCCCAAGTAATAGGAGATGGGATGAGAGGAAATGGCCTCAAGTTGTGCCAGGGGAGATTTAGTTTAGCTGTTTGGAATCAAGTGTTGTCAAGCATTGGATGGAACAGTCTACCCAGAGAAGTGTTTGAATCACCATCTGAGATTACAGCCTTCTTTCACACTTGGTATTGAGTTTTGCATTCTTGGTGTTAGCCCCATAAATCTGTTCAGCTGTACTCTTGAGACCTAATAGGACGATTTCCTTGTGTTGTGCTTTCTACAATTACAATTCCTAGAATTAGGTTTGTATTTGGAGGTTTGAAGAGACATGACTGTTTTCTTCAGCTGTCTTAAACTATCTTGTAAAGATGATACTACCTGTGGTAAACTGTTTTCTTTGTTATAGAGATTGGCATTCTTTTTTCTACAAAATTTTGTTTTATGTGCTTAGGGAGAAACTCATTCGCCTTCAGCATGAGAACAAGATGTTAAAATTGAACCAAGAAGGTTCTGACAATGAAAAGATTGCCTTGCTGCAGAGCCTTCTTGATGATGCAAACTTACGGAAGAATGAACTGGAGACAGAAAACAGGTGAGAAGTTTTGCCCTGTGTTTCAACTGACTTTTCTAATGATGCCATATACTTTGGACTGTACTGTGTTCAGTACAGGCATTCCCAGGACAAGAAAGATGTGGACTTAGTGGGGTCAGTACTGTGAAAGGCCACAAGGGTGTGATTAGAGGACTGCTGTGTCTTTCATATGAGTAGAGTCTGAAGGATAGAGACTATGTAGCCTGGAAAAGAGAAGGCTCAGGATAGATCTTATGAATTTATCTTACCAAAGTGTCTAATGGGAGGGTCTAACGGAGATGGAGCTAGACTCTCCTCTATGATGCTCAGTAACAGGTCAAGGGGCAGTGGGCAGAGCTTGAAACACATCATATTTCATCTGAATGTAAGAACATACTTTTTTTTTNATGGGTTTGTTTACGAGGCTTCAGATAGACCAGAAGGAACCCATTTGATTATTTGGAGAACATCATCTCTCCAACCATCGCTTATACAACACAATGACCTGAGCGGCTTTTTGCACCCTCGTGGCTATATTTTTTTTTTTTTTTTTTTTTTACTGTGAGGGTTGCTGAACACTGGATTATGTTGCCTAGAGAGGTTGTGTCCATCCTTGGAAATATCTAAAACCCAACAGGACATGTTCCCAGGCAGCCTGCTCTAGCTGACCCTGCTAGATTGAGGCAGTTGGCATACAGATATCCATGGGACCAGACAATGCATCTGAGCATGCCACAGTAGTTGGCTGAAATTGGTGTGAGGCTTCTCTATCTTATCTTCCCCTGTCTTCCCATTCAATTGGATAAACCACCTGAAGCCTGGGAAAAGGTAAATACTGCACTCGCCTTCAAGAAGAGCAAGAAAAAGAGTATGAAGAACTATAGAGACTGGTCAGCCACAGCTCACTCTTTGGGAAATTCATAATGCAAGTCCATCTGGAATCTGTTTCCAGTTGCATGAGAGACAAGAAAATAATTGGGAAAGGTCAACATGAATTTATTCAGAGCAAATCATACGTAACTAAACCAATTATCTTGATAATGATATGACTGCACATCTGAAGAAGGGTGAACAGAGGATGGTACTTAGCTTAGCTTTAGGAAAGCCTTTGACACAGTGTCCCATGGTGTCCTTATGTTTAGAATGGTTGAATGTAAACTGAAGAAGTGGGCAGTAAAGTAGTCAGACAACTGGCTGAACAGTGGTTGGACAACTGAGTCTAACGTGTTATTGTTAGTGATATGAAACCCAAGTGGCAACCAGTTCCTCAGGCATCAGTGCCAGGACCAGTGCTGTCCCTCACCTTTATAAACAGCTCAACTGATTAGAGGGACTACTCTCTCAGCAAGTTTGAGGATGGTACCACTTTGGGAGGAGCCATGGATATCCTGAAGGGGAGAGCTGTTATGCAGAGTAATGTATGGAAGAATATGGAAGAAACGAGCTGATGGGAGCCCTGTGCCTGGCTGGGAGCAGTAGGCTGTGGAGCCTTGGGGTTCTACTGGGCAGCAACGAAGGATGTGTTACCTGGGGACCTTGCAGTTGACTATGATCTTAACTGCCCTCAGCAAAGTGCAGGCAGTCAGTCTGGGAAAATGATTGCTCACCTCTTGTCAGTACTTAAGATATCACATCTGGAGATAGCACGTAATTTTGGATTCCCCAGTACAAAGAAAGAGATGGATGTGTAGGACAACACCGCTAAGGTGAGGGATGCTGGAGCATGTGATGGGAAGGATAAAACCAAGAACTGGGTTTGTCTGGGCCAAAGAAAAGGTGGACTGGAGGAGATCATACTATCATCTGCATCTACCTGATGGGAAGGTGTCAAGAAAACAGAGTCAGACTCTTCTCAAGAGATTGTAAGTGGATGGATGAGAAGCAACAGATGTGAGATGGAGTACAGGTCTGAGCTCTAGAAGAGAAGCTCGAAGAGACTGTTAGACTTCTGTCCTTAAAAGTGTCCAAACCTGGTACTGCATGTGGTTCCCAGCAATCTGCTGTAGGTGCATCTTGCTTTAAGGAGGAGGCTGGATTTAGACAACCTCTGGAGATCCCTTCCAACCTACAGGTTCATAGGGTTCTGTAACTGTGTAAAAGCAGTAAGCTAGCAGCATTCACGCAGTGAACTGATCATTATAAACTCCTGGTTCATGTGTATAGAAATGATTTCTGCATGCATTTATGTTGTCCTGGAAGAGTATCAGAATGTTCTGGACGACTATAGGGTATAGCCTCTGGAACTACTGTAAGCTCTAACTACTGTTGTAATTTTTTTTGGTGAATAAATTACAGTATTGCATCTCTTGTGTAGATAGCCTGAAAACACTGGTCACTAAAAATTTGACTTCCTTTTGCAGTTCTTTGTTTTTTTCTGAAAAACATATGTCGTTTCTGTTATCTTTTCCCTAGATTGGTAAATCAGAGACTTCTAGAAGTGCAGTCCCAGGTTGAAGAATTACAAAAATCTTTACAGGATCAAGGTTCAAAAACTGAAGATGTAAGTAGAAATATGCATCAAACTTACATTCGAGTACTTACCATTTTTGAAACTTTGACTTTTTTGTAAAAAAAAAAACTATGTAAAAGAAATATACAAACAGATTTCTGATAGTTTTCCATATTTACTTGTATGGTCTTATTACTAAATTGCGCTTCTCTAACTAGGATGTGAGACATTTGTGTACAGTAGAAAACCATCCTATGTAGAGAAGATGTCAGATACGTTTTATTTGAATAATTGTGTCTGTTCCGATAGAAAGCTTAGCATTTAAGTTATTTAATTAGAATAGAGAGTTTTACAGGTAATTAAGGAAGTGTTAATTCTCCATTAATAAAGTATTTGGAGTTATTTTTGCTTTAGTTTTCTTAATGAGAATTAAGGCCTTTGCAGCCAGTGGAAGTTCTGCCATTGTTGATGTAAATGTATCTCATAATGGAAACAAACAGGCAGACCAAAACTGAAAAAAAAAAGGCCCTCAACATTATGCAGCATTTTCTGTTTCTATATACAGAGTTAATTTTATTTTAAATGTAAGAATACATATTGTAGTGGAGTTAGTGTGGAAAACAACTTTCAGTCTTCCACTCAAAAATTGTTTACCATCTTCTGTATTTGAAATTTTCTTGAAAGCAGTGATTTGTTGGACTGTACATACCTAGTGTATGCTCACAATCTCAGTGTATTGTGTTGCTAATTGGCAACAAATTGTAATGTGTTGCTTTCTATTTTTGTGGTTTGATTTTAACTAATTTATATAAAATAGTGTAAGTTTCTACTAGCTGCTTATGTTCATTTAAGAGTGTGTTTAATTTAGCTTATCCTTTTGATTTTCAGAATAAACTATATAAATATAAAACATCTAGTTGATTTCCAATAAGATTATTTTCCTAAGTAACTTAGGATGTGTTTTAGAATGCATTTTAAAATAGATCCATTCTGAGATGTTTTTTGTCTTGGTTATTGGCCAAAATCAAATTTTTCACGGTGAACTAAAATGTGAAAAAATTATTCTCAGGTGTTGACTATTGTAAATGATCCCTTTCTAATTGTATTCAGCTTTATTCACTGTGATTTTAATTGCGTCCCTCTTTGAGGCTCTGGTTGGGAGAGAAATTAGGATGTGTCTGCGTCTTGCTTACAGGACTGGTTTTAGCCTAGGTGGGCCCCATCTGAAATGGTTCTTTTAACAGCACAGCACCACAGCACAGCCTCTGTATGTGCCAGGCAGCCCTTGTCAAATCAGAGCTGGCAAGTTCATGGTGCAGTTGCTGCACTCATGGCCTCTGTGTAGGTCTGACCATACCACTGGTGATTTATGGGCACTAATCCCGTGGCCTGTTTAGCTGAGTTCGGTGTGTAGGGTTTCATTTAGTCCTTAGGAAGCAAAAGAGCGAGTGTAGACTCAGAGTAAGTGTTGAGGATGCAAGAACCTCTGATGTTATGGTCACCACATGCATTCTCCCTGACAAAGCAAAGCAAACCAGCTGCTTAAGTAGATGGAAGTTGGGACTACCTGAGTTATCCATAAGGTATGATGGTATGATGATATGAACGGAGTGATTCTTCAGAAGCGTGAGAAAAAGAATTAGGAGAGACACTGCAGACAGTTAGTTGATGCATCATTTTCAGCACATTTCCTCTGTTTTTCACTACTTTTCTGCAACAGTGCACTGAAATCCATATTTTTATATACTTAGACTGTAAATGTGCTCAATCCAGAAAACTGAAGACCCCAGTTTAATTAAAAAATGTATGATGAGGGTTCAGGTCTGGTTTTTGTTGGGGTTTTGTTTGGTTTTAATGGTGAAGTTATTTTTAGGCCTGCCCAAAAAGTAGTAGAAGTACTGTCCTAACCCGGGCAAGTGTCATTGCGGAGAAACACGCTGTGTGCCAAGGTCCACATGGGGAAGCAGTTTTGATTTTGTGTTGAAGTGCAGTGGAAGGCAGCTGTTCGAAAGATGTCAGTGCCATCGGGCCCGTAATGGGCACTGACATGTTCTGTTGAGATGCATCATTAGCCCATCCTGGCTGCTGCCTTGCAAACCAGGGAAAGGCCTCCTTACCCCAGCCTTCCAGACTACAGAATCAACTCAAACATGACTGGTGTGGTCAGAATAGGTTTGATTTGTTGTCCTTTAGACACAGTAGTCATGTTGTCCTTTAGACTACAGTAGTCAGTGGTTGGGCTGCTCAACAGTTACCCCAAAGAGTTTCGACTAAATCATTTGCATGCCTTATCATCACTGTCCTTTCTCACCCTTGTTCTCCTGTTCTCTGGCCCCCATCCCGTCCTATATAAACACTGCCTTTAGTCACTGCTGCCCCACTTGGTAAATCCATCCCACGCCTGATGTTTCCCATGATGTTACACATGAAGTCTTGGTCTTATATGCTGGTACTGACACAACACCTCCCTAGAAGGTCCCCACAACTCTGTTACCTGTGTAGTTTGGCCACTTTGCTCATCTGGGGAAACACTGGTTGCCTGGAGAAGGTGTGGATGCCCCATCCATGGAAGCATTCAAGGTTGGGCAGGGCTCTGAGCAACCTGATCTAGTTGTAGATGTCCCTGCTTACTGTGGGGGTTTTGACTGAGACCCTTAAAGGTCCCTACCAACCCAAACAGTTCTGTGATTACTCTTAACGTCTATGAAATCTGACCATCCCTCATGGTGCTGTTTACAATTTTCATCATCTTCTCACTGTCTTAGCAGTTTCATCGAGCAATTTTCAGAACTGATGTCCCATGGCTTCCTCCACCCTGCTAAGTTAGCTTAACCTTAAGCCAGAGCCTAGCCATCTACCTGTGACATTAACATACAAAACAAAACCAAATTTTGTCCTGAAAAGGTGGTCAGACCTGTTCCTTCGGCTTTTTAAGTATGAAAGAAGTTTCAAGCAGAGAGACTTTTTTTCTCTATTTTTTTAATGTGAAAGAAAGATAGCAATTAAATATTGAAGTGGATACCTGTTTCCTAAAACCACACTGTAATAAGTATTTTGTTCTGGTGTTTTATAAGTGGAACTTGTTTGCAGTGGGAGGAAAAAGCAAATTAGTAAGTGTGCATTTTCTGATTTTTACAGTTTTGTTATAGATATGCACTTCTGTTATGAACAGATAAAACATTTGAATGAAGTTAAATGTAAAGCTAGGTCAAAATTAGATAAAGGTTTTATTTGGGTTTTGGGGTATTTTTTAGATTGGGATTTTTATAGGAGACTTTTCTTCCTATGAGATAACAAAAATTTTAGTAATTACATTGTAGAAGCAGAGGATTTGTGTATGAGTCTTTAAGGCTTACTGAGGCTGCAAAAAACCAGAAGTAATGTTTGCCCATTTTTAGAGTAATCTATTTGAGTTTATCTGCCTGGCTACAAGTATATACAGGATCTTTGGGTGGGTAAAATTACAACATTTTACGTTTTAGTCTTTCTCCTAATCTTGTGTTTTGGGTAAAGTACTGTGGGTAAACTCAGTTCTGCTTCTTTTAGTTGTTTACCACAATTAGTGCTGGTTGTCACAATTAGTTTCTTACTTGATCTGTTTTGATGGGAGAAGAGTTACTCCCACAACAGTGCAGGTACGAGGCAAATAATATCTGCCGAAATATAGCAGTGAATATGGACTGGTAGTTGTGTCTGTTCCAAGCTATTGCACACAAGTGCAATAGAAGGACGGCAAATGAAAAGCTGATTTCAGTTTTTATTAGGGAAATGGACATTGCTTCCAGCTTTTTCCTTTCCTGTGCTAACCAACCAGTAGTCCCCTAAATGATCAGAGATATAAGTGGTGGTGCCAGTTCAAATGATTTGTGGCCTGGAAAGATGCATACCAATATTTTTTTGTTACAGAAGAGGTGATGTTGCTGCAGTTGTTCAGAGGACTGGAAAATTAAAAAGCCACATGGTCAAAACGTGCAAGTCCTTAACTGCTACAAATTTCTGGCTGTGAAACCAGTAGAGTCTTGCTGGCTCATTTTTACGGCTCTCCACCTTTGTTATAGTGTGATAAGAAAATCTCATTTGAAATAATGTAAAAACACCCCCCAGGAATGCGATTGAAAACAGTATTTTGAAGTATAACCAAGCTAAAAAGCAGTGTTTCTGTTAGCAAGGTGTCTAAACCTTTGTTGAAGCATTGGAGAAAAAACAATGAAATAATTTTGTTGGTGATTTTATCTAATAATTTGATGGTAATCTGGACCATCAGTCACATGCTAAACCTCCGGCGTGATTAGTACTGGATAAATACAAGCCAAAATGGCAGTTTCATATTTAAATATTCTACACTGTTTTGTATTCGATCAGTGTGGCAATAACACAATTCAGCATCGCACCACAAAAACACTCATGCATCTCTTAATTTTTATTGTAGCCCAACAGACTGCTTATTTCCCTTCGCTTTGTTAGTTGTATGATTTTTGTTTTAAAATGACTTTCCAAAATAGCGGTTGCTCTTTTTTGATATTCTGTGTTTAAACACAATGATTTGTAAGTGTGCTTTCTTATTAATTTCACATTTTTGGGTTTAGTTATGTGTTTTATAGAACGTTACAGGGTGAAATTGCTCATAAGAACACAGGAAAAAATTGCGCATGCGTGAAACAATACATAGCTTTAACTTTTTCTGTTCATGACTTTCTAAATAGTTTCTTCTGTTGGCTGCTGTTTTGCTTTATACTAATGTCATCTCTGTTTCTTGGCATGGGCTTCTGCTCAAGGCTATTGTGAGTATGGCTTTCTATTTACTTAACACTACTTTCAGTTCATAGACATTTATTGGGTTTATTTTTTTGGAAAGATACTCACTGTGTATGAAGTGAGTTTAAAATCAAAAAATTACTTCAAAGCTTTTATTTAAAGAGCTTATCTAAATATGATTTAACCAGAAAGTGGAACACTGTAAGTTGTATGTTAATTTTTGTGTGTCTGTAATCAGTAAAGATAAGAAACAGAAAAAAAAGGTAAAATTTCTGCTATACTCCAGTCAGAAATACTTTACTCCTTCTGGTTTCTATGGGGATGGGAATTTACTTCAACTAATTTGCTACATGTCTTCATGCAAATTGCAATGCAATGTTGGTAGGACAGCTCTTCTTGCAAATTTTGCTGCACTTTCCAATTTCAGGTTAATTTACTAAGTCTAATTACAAAAATACTGAACAAATTAAAACAACTGAAATAGAATTTTGTCATTTATGGATCTTGCTTTTACTGGTCCAGTTCCTGGGGAAATATTAGTAAGGTTCTAAAGCATTCTGTTCAAATTTCACTGAAGTCACACAGTTGTGGAGAGAAAGATTGCTACCACAGAGAATCCTTTACAGTTGTGATCTAAAACTGAAGTAAAAAAAAGTTGGATTTTGATTAGAATGTCAAAATTACATGTTTTAAAATAATTTTAAAGTTATGCTAAAGCTTCACAATATATTAAAATAAAATGTTTAACTTTCTGTTTCAGTCAATTCTTCTGAAAAAGAAACTTGAAGAACATCTGTAAGTATTTTTGTTTGCCTATTTTGTTTGCTATTTGAAATCATGTGTTTTCCATGTGGTGAGGGAGGCAGACAGTCGTTAATCCTGGATCTGGAAAATATACAGCAGAGAGGAATTAGATAACAAAGAAACATTTGGGAATCTGCTGTTCAGATTTTTTTTTATTTCATAGAAAGCCATTGTGAAAGCACATTGTAAGAGCGATGGAAGAACCATCATTTTGTGTTGGTTAGAAAACTTTGCTTAGCATTGTGTACATCTTTGCTCTGAAGGACTAACTAATTTTGTTCTGAGAAAAGCATGTTATATATAAGCAAAATTAATTTGTTTACTCTTTAGTATATATTATGGCACAAAAGGTAATACTTTAGGAAGTCCTGTCGTTTTGTTGCACTATTTTTTCACGTCTTTTACTTGCCTAAAATGCAGAGATGTTTGCTTTTTGACTGGCTTGCAGAAAAAAGTTTCTGTTGCCTTCAGGTTTAGCCATTCTTTCTCAGTGTAATCTCAGTTATCAGTATTCATTTTAGGCACTCACTGTATAATTAACTCTTAAGTTCTAACTTAAAGAAACTGCTTGCTGTTGCAGTTCTCCACACACCTTAATGTTTTTCATCTTATTTAACAACTACTTTCACAGTGGCGTTGTCACTTGTCCTTACGCCCTACAGCAAAAAGATCAATCATGCTCTCAGAAATATATCACTCTCTGAGGATTTACTGTACTGCTTAATGGTCATTCAAGCACAGTAATAATATTAGGAAAACAATATGTGCTTTTGTGGTTTTTAACAGTGAGAAGCTCCATGAAGCTAACAATGAGCTACAGAAGAAACGAGCTATTATTGAAGATTTGGAACCAAGATGCAATAACAGTTGTGAGTTACCTGTGCAGTCCATTTCTTTTCTTTGTAAAGTATTTCATGTGCGAGGTCTTTAATTATAATACCTAAAGGAGGTGTCAGGTAAGCCAAATGTACATTTTTAGTGGAAGTGACATGTATGTTGTTAGTTTCTCTGAAAACTATGGTGACCAAAAAGGTGCTTCTAACACTTGAAATGCACGGGATAACATTTTAGAGACCACTGTGGTAAGAAATCATAGAATCATAGAATGTTTACGGGTTTAGAATGGACCTTAGAGATCATCTAGTCCCGACCCCCAGTGACAACAGCCATAGAAATACCAGGTCACTTTCATAACTGCCACTGAACTTCAGCCATTCAGAACTGTCGTGTCTCATGAGACCCTAATTTGGAAGATTCTTTCTGCCATCACGAGGTTATTTTTACTTTCAATGTATATTCCTTCAGCGTGTTTTCAAAAATATGTTGTAATATGTATATATCATATTGCTCAGATAGTATCCAGCACCCAGAGTCCAGCTGGGTTTTTAGAACCCTACTGCTACATGTTTTCCTGAGAAGTAATGAGGGCGGTAGTTTGGTTTTTTTCCCGGGACTATTCATAATAGAACAAGGTAAAAGATTTTATCCAATGGCAGTTTTTCTGATTTGTGGTAAAATGATTTCATTCATAACGAGGTGGTGGAAAAAAAATACAGTTTTCTGAGATCTGAGAAGTTGTATAAAAGATGTAGAGGTAATAGTGGCTTGACATATTCTTATACCAACGCAGGAAAAAGCTGTGCAATGAAATTGTCCTACTGGTCTCCATTGCTGCTTAAGAAAATGTGAGGGGAAAATTATATTCATGTTGTGTTTCTGATAAATTGTGTCCAGTGTTACAGTTTAGCAGATTTAAGCAAGAGTTGTGCCTGGTAAGAATTATTCCTCTTACAAAACAGGAAAAATTGTATTTGTCTGTATTATGTGCCAAGATATTATAAAAGCTGTAGGTCATTAGTAAACTAGTTTTCTAAGTGTGTTCACTAAAAAGATTGATGATTCCATTTCTCTTTATTTTTTATAATTTCAGAAAGGAAAATCTGTTTAAAAAAAGCCATCCTATGAGGTTATATAGGAGTACACATTGTAGTGTGTTTCTGAGCTGTCCAATAATTAAAATTGTGATATGTGCTACATCAGGTTCCTCATGTCAGCTTCTCTTAACTGAAATATATTTTAGCTGTGTCTTAAATGTCTGTTGTAAAACATTAAAATATGCATAATATAATGATGATATTTTCCAATGTGTCCCTCTCCTGACATAAAGCACTTAAAATTGAAGAATTACAAGAAGCTTTACGGAAGAAGGAGGAGGAAATGAAGCAAATGGAAGAACGATACAAGAAGTATTTGGAAAAGGCCAAAAGCGTAAGTCGATATGTTCCATGTTAATGATCCCGCTCTGACAGACTGCATTCCATGTGCACTCTGTGGGAATTAAAATAAAGGAGTTATCTGTATACACATTACTAACAAGTAAAAAAGAAGGAAGGCCCAGTGAGTTCTTTGTATCTTCTTACTGTTACAGTACCTAATACGGATTAATTCTACAGAAGATTTTACCCTATTTTTGTGACTCTTTTATTGATGTTTTTAGGAGTACAGTGATCTTTTTAGCTGTACCACCTTTTGATAGCTGTTATGCTCCACTGATGATGTTCAGCATTCTCTTTGCCTTTATTGTCTAATATATGCTTCTGTTGAGAAGGTGGCTAATATTTAAGTATGATATTGAGGGTGTGGGTACACTACCAGCTTTGAAATTACAATATTGTGGTCTTTATCATAGTCACATTCCTTCTCTTACTATACTTTGATATTTTGAGTTTCTCAAAAGCATATCCGTGTCTTTGTTCATCTGACCATGGTATAGTATCAAGATCTATGCAATGGATACATGTCACTACATTGGAATCTGCAAGTGGGTTCCTAATTCGGCAAGATTTTATCGTGTCTTCTTTTACTTCTGTGTAGTTTCCTGAATCACTTCTTGTGAGATGTTTCAAAAGTCTTCAGGAAATCTAAACAAATAATTTTTTCTTTCACTTTTGACTTTTTGTAATCTTTTTGTCAAAAAAATTTTTTTTTTCATTTTTTGTTGTTGTTATTGTTGGTTTCTGGTGGGGTTTTTCTGTGAATATCAGTTACAGTCATTATACTCTTCCTCTATACAAAGTGCATCCAGATCTAACATGTATTTTCTTAGAAAAATGGCATGCTTTTATAGAATCATGGAATCATTAAGGTTGGAAAAGCCCTCCAAGATCATAAAGTCCGTGCTTTGACTCATCACCACCTTGTCAACTAGACTGTGGCACTAAGTGCCAAATCCAGTTGTTTCTTGAACACTTTCAGGGATGGTGACTCCACCACCTCCCTGGGCAGTCTGTTCCAGTGTTTAACAACTCTTTCCTTGAAGAAATTCCTCAGATGCTCTAATGTGTCATGGTTAGTGAGAGAAGTAGATGTATTTAAAGTCACTTTTTTTGTTTCTTAACCTGACGTAAAAGGTCCTTAATCCTTAACAAGATGGCTTTTTCAGGATTTAATGAAAGACAAACTGGTTTTCTTTTACAGGTCATCCGCACATTGGATCCTAAACAGAACCAGGGTGCTGCTCCTGAGATTCAGGCACTGAAAAATCAGTTGCAGGAGCGGGACAGAATGTTTCATTCCCTGGAGGTAGTAAATCTTGTGTTTTGTGGTAGATAATTATTGTTTTTTTAGTTAGAGACTAAAGCTTTTATTATACCTGGTTTTAAATCTATGCTTTTTTGATGTTTTGTAGAAAGAATATGAGAAAACAAAAAGTCAAAGAGAAATGGAGGAAAAATTTATCGTTAGTGCCTGGTACAATATGGTAAGAGTCTCCCAAACCTCTTATTTGAAGGGGAAAAAAAAAAAAAAGGGAGGAAAGAAACCATTAATATTAGCTGTTTCTGGCTTGTTTATAACAGTATTCATTAATTGACAATAATTTTTGTTGGAAGGCGTTTTCCAACACACAAACACAGAAACAAATACTTTTTAGTAATTTTAAACTATCACTATATAAGACTATGTTCCTATGATAACCTTGGGGTAAATTAATTTTCAGGTTTTAAAATCAGAAATGACTCAGATCACTGTTCTGTAATCCCAGACCTTCAGTTACACAAAATTACAGTGCTCAAATTTACTTTCCTCTTTGATTCTCCACTTTCCAGTCTTCCAGTTGTTTTTAATGAAGGGGCACAATCAAAGCAGTTCAGCTTACTTGCTGCAGTATGTGCTCTGAGAAATGACCCCTTTAACTTCAGAGCAAGTTTAGCCAGATACAGATGCTGAGGACAGCAGCAAGACCCTCACCTAAATTATTCAAACAGTAAATTTGAATAGAAGAGGTGACTTGTGCAGCCATACAGCTTTTGCTAGGCCTGTATGCTGGGAGAGCTGTCACCTTCATCAGATGTGTTCAAGACTTCCCTATGGCATACTGGTTGCATTGAAACTGCTCTTCTCATGTGGAAAGACTCCTTGACCTGTGTAACTTTCAAGTTTCTTTCTGCCTCACCATAAAATTCAAATTCCTCCTTTCTGTATTCCCTTGGAAGAGTTTCCTTCTTGCTGTTCTGCATATTTGTTATGTCCATGAATAGCAAGCCCAAAGGCAGAGTGCTTGAACTGTTTACATACTGAAGGCATGTTCAGGTAACTAGTGTCCCTGAGCAATTTTACAACCTTAGTCCCACTGACAAGCAGAAGACAAGCCTGAGCTAAGACCTGCAGTTCGGTGACATGCCATGAACACTGAGATGATCTCTGATAGCTTTTTCTGTGTCAAATCTTTAATTAGCCTCTGCTTTTATACAAAACTGCACAAGCCATCACAGCTTTCCTCATTTCCTCCCTGCATTTATGCCTCGTGAAAACATACTGTCTCTCAAGATGTGCTCCTGACATACGAGCTGGTATTTTCACAGGGGATGATGATACCTAAACTATGTTCAGAGGAGAAGAACTTTTCTGGCTCAACGTGCTGAAACGAGCCAGGGTGGGTGGGAGCCCTTTTGAAAAGAATTGTCTGGTTACCATGAGTTTATGTGGAGGAGCATATATTGGGATCTTAGTCAATTGCTCTAAACCTGGACAGTGACGGAGGCAAGGAGGGGGAAGAACTCCACACTGAGTGTTAGGGGAGAATATCTTGCCTTCATCCTTTGACAATGTGGTGCTTTATGTATGGAATTCCAGGTGGTCACGGTTGGTGAAGAAGGAGATAATAAACAAAATGCAAATGATTAAAGTTGTTCAGTGTTATGTGTTGGTATTCACTGAGAAGTTTCTCTTTGTCCATAGGGGATGACTCTGCATAAAAAAGCAGCAGAAGATAGACTGGCTAGTACAGGCTCAGGACAGTCCTTCCTGGCTAGACAAAGGCAAGCCACGAGCACAAGGAGATCTTACCCTGGTCATGTTCAGCCAGCAACAGCAAGGTAGAGAAGCCTTGCCCTTAGAAAGAAAACTGCCCTGTGATCCAGGCCACTTCTGTTGCAAGTGACAACATTCAAGGAAAATAAACCAGCATCCTTTCTCTTTCTCCCTTGTTACTGCTATTATTTTACAGTTCAGGAAAGGGTTTTATTGTGGTTTCTCATTGTTCTGTAATGCCCTTTGCTTATATTTTTGAAGTCCATCTCTCTCTCTCTCTCTCTCTCTCACTGCATTTTTTGAATGTGCCAAAATTTTAAAAACATCTAGAGGAGTTCTGTATAATAACAGCCTTATTTGTATGAAGCCTGGTCTCTTATGAAAAGCCTCATGTGGACCATGTAACAATATAAATTTCTTGTCACAGTTGGTACTTTTGTGCCATAAGGGTTGTTATGCTTTATATTAGATTGTTCTTGTTCAAAGGGAATTAGGCTTTTTATTTCATGTGCTAACCTGTTGCTTCAGAAAAATGCTGAAATCTCATTACAGAAATGCAAAAATTAGAATGTAATATTATTGTGAAATATATTTCCTGCTAAAAAATTTCCCAGTGCAAAAACCAATTTTTTTTTTTTATTTCTCCTACATGCAAAGTTTGCTCTTATTCTTGGTATTTGATAGGGAAGCAGGATGATTCTTTTCAGGTTTTTCTTTATCAACTGATGTTACCTCTGTTGCTCGTAGAGATGAATATTTTCAAATGGTTTGTTCCACTCTTCTTAGTCAAGCGTATGCTTAAATACATATTCTAAAAAAATGGAGAAATATTTAGAATGCTCTAATATGCTACTGCATCATCCATTTAAAAAGGACATTTGTTTTAAATTTTGTAATTGCGGATGAGCAACACATAATGAATCGAGGCCCCGATAAATACTGTTAACGTATTTCGGTTGTCATGCCCTACCAAAAGACTTGCTTTTAATATATTGATTCTGGGGATAATTGTATCAGTTGCCTTACCAATGGTACCAGTGCCTTCAGGTGAGTTTGTTGCTGACTTTGTTGGAAACTGGCTGTGATTCACTGTACTGCCTTTTGAGTGCGTAGCTCCTTAATTGTTGTAGTACCTTCATGTTCATCAGTGCGGTGGATGGAGGTTGCTCCTATTTGGGTTCTGTTCCCACAAAGTTGTGCTTTTTCCCCTGACTAATTCTTTGCATTCCCCCTCGTTGAAGAATTTTTGGACACAGAGAACCTGAATGTTGGTCAAAACTTCCGTATACATACATCTTGTTGTAATTTAGTTTTAAACAGTTTCCATTTAGAGACTCTTTGGACCCTCTTGCACATGTGGTCAGTTTATAAATTTATTCTTTTACCTTATTTTAATGCCCTCCCAAGTGAAGACATTTTGTTATAAATCCCTTTAGAGAAAATACATAGTAGCATTTATTAATCATCTGAATGTCTGTGTTACTTGATAAGTTGGGTAGAATGAGCGAAGGATAATTAAAACAAGCACACCTAGATTAAAGGGTGATAAACAGGTGAATGACATTTTTAGGTACTACTGTTTCATTCTCAAGTACATGATCTGTTTTACGCGAGGCTAAGAAATGCATTCAGTATGTGTCTGAAAATAATTTTCAGTTCTGCTTATCCACCCCACCCCACCCCCCGAAAACAGATGCTGAATTCTATTAATTGCATGTAGCTTTGCCTTTTACTCCTCAGATTCGGAAAAAAGTGGTTTTCTAAAAGTTCTCTTTACTTATTCAGGGTATGACAGGTCTGGGCTGTGCTTGCAGATTAGATCAGACATTGCAAGTTTCTTGTGTGCAGAAAGGTAACAATGTGAAGGAAGTTGAGGACAATTGCTGTAGCTCAGTGAGGTGATACTCATTTTGCTGTCTCTTACTGAGATACAGAATGCTGTGTGTGTGTTACCTGGCAAGATGACTACAGTTTGTGTGGGACATCTTTCACTGATCTTGTGGTGCAATCTATTCTAGTAATTTGAAGACCTGTTTGCTGCATGCTCTATGCGAACAGGAGCAAGTAAGGTCAGTCCTCCGAGGGAATTTGATGTTCTTGTTTGAGATTACAGCATTTTATGTCAGAGAAAGAACCTAAGAATACCTAAAGCTTCCTTTTTATTTTAATCTGTCTGCCTTTTTCTGTTACTAAACTGCCAGAGGCTGTTTGTGAAAGAAAGGAATGTGACCTTAATGGGAAGCTTTGTCTCTTAATTTTGTCTAATAATTTAATTCCCTCTTGCTGTTAATGAGGTGCAGGTCTAAAATAACTAGAACATGGTCTCCAAACTAGAATACAACTAATTGCTTTTATTTTGTTAACACTTGTTTTACCATTTTGCCTCCAAAGTGTTGATGATTAGTTAGGAGATGAACAAATGCTGGTTAGAAGCCTTGTCTTTCGCTTTTATTTTCCAGTGTCTCATGGCTTCTTTTGCTTCTTGGTGGTTGTTGGCTTTTCTCTTCTGCTTTGTGATTCTGTCTTTCCTTTTTCCTTAAGATAAGACACTGAAGTGTTTTCTGTAGTTCCCTTAAATAATATATAGCATCATTATGTAGCATCAAGGAGCAAAACAACTAATATTGCATCTGAGCTTTCCTGTTGCTCACAGTGATTGTTAGGCAAGTGAGCAATCATTATGTCTTTTGAGAATTTACTAACCTGCAGGAATTCTGATATTTCCCAGAATTAAATATAAAAACCTAAAAATGTACTGCACTCTTCCGGAAATATACTTGGTTGCTGTCATTTGTAAGTCATTTGTTCTGTTTTAAGGAATTCAATTCCTTATTCTTTAGAATTTTAATTCTATTACTTGCTGCATACATCCATTGTTAATCTTTGGGTGTGGATGAATGCAAGTGGTGAACATCATTAAACCTCGTCTTTCACATGAACGGTTTCTTTATTCGAGGGGTTCAGCTTCATTATTTTCCTTGCTTGTTATGTAGCTTTAGAAGTAGTGTGGTATTAAGAAAAAGCAGGAGCTCAGAGTGTAACTCCAGGGAATAAACACATATGTAGGTGAACCACCAGTGAATGTTCTTTATTTGTCTTATCTTCAGTAATAAAAGAATATAAGCAATAAACCCAATCTATAAAACAGAATTCTCTCAGAACATTGGATGCATCTAAGAAGTTTTTAGGAATACTTCTTTCTTGAGGCAATAAAGACTGTTTACATCAAAATTGTAGGGGTAATTACTAAAGCAATGCTATATCCTGTCCTGATACACTAAAGAAAAAAAAACAAACCACCTACAATTGAGCTTGAAGAGAAAAGGTTCTGCAGGGCAGTGATGAAACAGCTGAGGAGTTCATGAGAGGACTTTGCTGAGCACTGTGCTGAGGGTCTGCCCAGAATAACCTTTCTGACAGATTTTAATTAATGCCAGTGAAAGTTAACAGATAAATGGATGAATATTTTCATTGTTCAGAGCTGAAGCTTAGTTTCTGACCTTAAAGGGTGTCTTGTGCAGTCCAGTTGGTAGATATACTTCTGTGGGGAGTTCAGTTGTCAGCATATGCGATCAGACATAACAGAAAAATATTCAAGTTCCTTTTCTTGACAGCAACACATAGCCACTTGGATCACAACATATATTTTCTAAGTGCTGTGAAGACTAAAGTAATCTAATTTAAAGGTTGTGTGTTCCACCCACAGTGCAAAGGAAAACAAATGTCTGGAGCACACATTGCCAAATAAAGTAAATATATGTAATGGCTACAAGATGCCCTTCATTCTATCTCTGAAAATAAGCAAATGGTAGTCTTGTCCTGTTGCAGTGTCACTTGAGTTAGCAGTAATGCTTCTGCAAGTTTTCTGTGGCTTTCTGTTCTGTAAAGGGGCACTGGCAATTCTATATTCACTGTGTATGAAAGAATGAACGGTGAATATTCCTATTACTGCTTTGTGGTGATCTTAAATAGTAAGTGGCATGTGCAAGCTGTCAAGAAAATTTAAAAGGATTTGGCAGTTTTAAAGTCCTTGGTATTTTTGGCATATGCAGGTAGCTTTTGCTTTTCCTCGGTTCTCTAGTAGATTAGACTATACACTTCAAAACATGTAATCACCCTTTCATGGATGATTTTTAGGGGTTTAACTGTCCTAATGTGTTGACATTTTTTTGTAGATTTGGTAGTTTGATGTCACCGTTTGATTTCCTCCTTGTTAGTTATTTGGAGGAAGACTGTCCTGAATGTGGTCAACTTTTCTTTTTATTATGAGGCAAACCAGTATTTGAGTTTTACTTATTGTATAGGAATTTTTTTTTTTTTTTTTTTTTTTGACCAACATTTTGACTTTTTGCAAGGATTGATGAGGGAGGTATTTTTGCACTCAAAGTCAGCTATGCAGTACTGACTTCTTATGGGTTTTTTGCACATGTGTTTTAGGTAGAATGTGGACTCTGTCTTTTGCATTAATATTGTGTGATAAACTTCAATATCTCCAAATCAATTTTAGCAAATTTTGCAGGTGTTTTCCTCAACTGGTATTGCATAGATAAATAGCTAAAAAAGTTTACTATGTCAGAATATACCTGCAAGTCATGGGGTTTTTTTTTGGAGCAGCCATGAGACTCTAGGTAGGATCCCAGCCATACCTCCAGTTTGTCACTTCTAAGGAATCAAGAAAATATCCTGGCATGAATGATGTGCACTGCCTTACTCCTGTGATCTTTCTTCCCTTTGGAAGTCTGGAAAAGTAGCAGAAGCTTGTCAGTGACCCTGCAGGCTATTACTGAAAATAAGGTGTGATTTTTTTCAGTTTGAGGGTGGAGGAGACAGATGCAAGCAACTGTTCAGTACAAAAATGGGAAGAGCAGTGTGTCTTTCATCATTTTGCATTTTGGTGTTAATTTTAGAACAAATGAGGGAGAACCTTTGCTTTTTGAGCTAGGTTTTTCTCTTTGTTGTTGTTGTTTAATTAATTTTTCATTTTAACTGAGTAAGTATTGGAGGCTTTACCTATGTGAATAGGGCAGGAACTGTTATTGCCAGCCGCAGCAACCTCAGACTTCTTGCATCTGGTACAGTGAAACCCTGGAAATTCTATCTCTGCTGCCAGCTCCATTGTACCATTTGGAATTGTTGAGGACTTAGCTAGCTTTGTCCTCTGTCTTTCCTTGACTTTATGTTTGTGGATTCGTTAAAATATTGGCACATAAAGTTCGTTTTTAAAATGTATCAGCTCGTTGAATTAGGTAATGAATGAATGTTGATTGAGGGGCTTTAGAAAACTTGACAAATCCCATGGGGCAGCCAGTTTTCCAGACAAATTGTCCTAGTGTCAGATTCTAGTCAGTGGATCGGTAGGAGCTCATACTAACTGCTTTAGCTGAAGTCCTCAGCAGTTGGTTGCTAGGGGTTGGTGTTGGTGTCAACTTCACTGAGGCCCAGATTGTAACCTTCACCTTTGGGCCTTGCCAAGGTAGTGAAGGACCACCCTGAAGTAAATCTCTGTGTTAGTTGGCAAACCGGGAATTTCCTCTGCTGCTGTTTGCTGTGTGTTTAAAGTCATTTGGAAAATCAAATATCCTTCAGTCCCCTTTGCACTATGTGTCAGTTTCAGACTGGAAGCAGATGCCATTTGTCAGATAAAAATTTCTTGCTGCTATCCTGCTGACTTGGATCTCAGAGACTAATGTGTACAACATGAAAAATACTGTTAGTAGAGGGAAATCCAGGACAATTGGGAAGCCTTTCCTTTTTGGTGGTGACTTTGTTCATTGCTTTGCGCTAGAGAGGTCCTTTACTATGGGCTGAAGTTAGAATAGCATATTTCAGAGGGAGGAACAGTGGTTGTTTTAGTCATTACAAAAGCAGTCATTAGTCATCACTTTGAGGAACTGTTAACCTACCATAGCATGGCACAAACCAGAAACACTGCAAAGGCAAGGGTTTACCCAGGTAAAGAACAGTTCGTTCTCTAAATGGAACTTGAATCCCTCATGATTATACCTGACTTAAAGGCCAGTTGTTCTGTTGTCCTGCTCGTGCTGTTAGACTGATCATGAAAATGAGCAGAATTTTAAGACAAAAATGCCAAATGCTGAAATATTTGTGGGGCTTTAAAATAGTTGTAATGAGACCATCAGATTTCTGATTTGGATTTGAACATCAATTGTGTAATTTAAAATTTTGTAAAGCAAGAGATTATTGTTTCTGGTCACCAAAGGTTAGTAAGCCAGAGAGTAAACTTATTTCCTGGGGCCGTCGGTGGTTTTGAGAGAGATTTTAAAGCTTATGTTTAGCAGTATTGGTAAAGTTTTGGAATAGTCATAAGGATTACATTATAAAGCCACAATTTTTAAAATTTATAATCTGCTTTCTATTGTGTCTGTCATTCCTCCGTAGACACACATCATCTGCTGCATAAACTCTCCCTTTCTGGAGATGCAGTGACAGGTTGTGCTCAGTGAATCTACCCTCACATCTTGCATCTCTGTTGGCTTCTGAAGTGTCGCTGCCTCAACAGGTAGCTTTAAAATAGCAAGAAAGAAATTGACAGCCAACTTTTTTTCTTTTTAGAACAAGATTAGAATTTCTAGGCAGGAAAGGGCACTGACAGATGACTTTTTTACATCCTTGAAAGGTAATACAGTGTCCTGAGTTTACAAGACCTGTTAAAAGTACTATTGACTCGAAGAGAAACCTACAGTGTCACTTCTGTTTATGTGCAACAGGACACTTGAAGTGCTACTAAATAGTAACTCTGAACTAAATAATAGCTGGGTGAGACTAAAGGAGTAGATTATATTCATTTATGCACCATAGAATAGGTACCTGCTTATGTAGCTTGAAGTTATAACTTTTTATAGGGTAACTACAGTGATCTTCATATTATTAATCCTGAACTCTGTAACTTTATGCACCCAAGCAGTGCCAAGCAGGCTTAGCAGACAGCAATTGCTCAAAATACACTCTCAAGGTCTGCTTTGAATGTGTGAAATTTTTTATTCCATTTGATATATGTTTCTATGTTTCTGTTTGTTTTTCAACTATAGTTAGTATTCTGGGTGGATGAATGAGAAGGGAAAAAAAGAGGGATACACAAGCTGCAGGACTTGTAGCAGCTTTGTCATAAGTATTCTTTCTTCTCTATTTAATCTGGACTTTCCCATCACAAGAAGCATTATTAGAATCATTTTTGACCAGTGCAATACAAGGGAGAAGGAATTGAGGAGAGAAACAGGCTCTGATTTCGATCTGGTGAAACCAATTTGGTCTTTGCAATGTGAAGACCCGAATGCCCACTTAGTGCTGTGCCAATGCTGTGCAGGGACATCTGTGCCCTGGGGAAGCTGAAAGCGACGTGGCTGTGTCAGTAAAGCACTCCGTTCCAGTCACACTGGCCAAGAAGGAGGGTGCATCAGTAAGGGATAGAGAAACATGTCAGCCTTTCCAGTTCTCTTCCGAACTTAGATTCACTTCTGCAGCGTCGTGATGTGCTCTTTCGACTGCTCAGTGGCTCCTGCTCAGTTTACTCTTAACGGGAGTACGTACCATTTTCTTGCAATTAAAACCTGTATTTGCCTGCAGTAAACAGAACTTGCCAGTGCAGCACAGCAGTGATGCTGAGTTCTAGCCTCATGCACTGGATGAGCTTTGATGAAACATAAATGCCTGAAGTCTTCAGTGGTGCTCAGAGCTGGAAGACTCAGACAGTCACTGTGACCCCGATGGTCTTCTCGTACGTAACCACGGGCAGTATGGGACAGGCACCTTTCACTTTATATTGCTTTGGTTCTTTAACTGTTGTACTCACAGACAGCAGGAATGCCTGAGACTTTCTCATTGCTGTATAAACTTAGTTTCCATAGCTGTATTAGTTGAGAATGGTGCCCTCAAGGACTTTACTTAGAAGTATTTAAATTTGTCTGAATTGCAGCTAAATTTAGATATTGCTCAAGGCTGTTTTGTTGCTTTTTCCCATTATTTGCCTGTAACCCTCCTGTTAATTCGAGGAGTTGCTCTGGCAAAAATGTTTTCCCATGAATTTACACCACTCTTGAGGCAGCCTTACTAAAACTGCTCTGAAAAATACCTGTTCTATTCTCTGTTGTTTTTTGGGGTTTTTTTCAAAAGTAATATGTTATCTGCTTTTTAACTTTCTTCTTTATTCTTTTATTTGCAGTGATGTGGTTGCATGACCTGCAGCATTATTGTAACAGGGACTGTTCAGTGCATGACTTGCTTTTCTGTCCAGACTGCATAACCAAAACTTAACCAGTTCTACACTTAAGACTCATGGCCATCCGATTTCAAAGGGGGATCTACTTGCAGAGAAGCTTACCATCCTGGGGAGTGGCTTTCTCATTTCCCGCTTCCATTTACTCTTTCTCTTCACAAAAGGTCTCCTATGAGGCTAGAAGAGAGGAAATCCACTATTCACAACTCAGCAGGAGGCATTCTGCAAACTGACAGAGCACTGTCAGCTCTCCATCTTATTTCCGCCTGTCCACTTTATTTAATTGTGATTAACAGTATTAACACACAGACTTCCTGCAACATTTTCATATACCGAACTATAAAAATCTAGTCTTAATGAGTTCCTAAAAAGGCCTTTTGGTTACTGTTAAAATTTCAAAGCACCCGCACCCTTAAAGGATCCACTTTGAATCTTTAAATAAATAAAGTAAAGCGAAGGAGGTGTTTTACCAGGAGAAATGACTAATGAATTGCTGCTTGGTGATCCCATCTTAGAAAACCAAGCAAGTTTCATCTGATAATCTCCGAGCCAGTCAAACTACCGGGTGGTATTTTGTTCACAGGCACTGCCTGCTTCCTTAATATGTATATACACAGTAGTTTGTGGCTGTTGTATTTTTCTCTCTACATTGAGCTGTATTGTTCGTTTATTTCAGAAACTTTTTTTTTCCAATCTGTGTACAATTGTTAAAACAATCTGAGGAAAGAACATGAATGGAGATAAGTATGAAAGTCATCTACACTTTCATATTATGCAGACTGTCCTTGCCAGTTTATGATTTGGGTCGTTTATCTTTCATCTGTACTGGTTTTTTTCCTTTCCTTTTTCTTTCTTCTGTCACAGTCTTAGCTATTTAATTTCCAATTGCACTAGCTTGGCTTTTCTTTGTATTATGAAGTTTAGCTATAAGATTTGCCATATGTAGACAGTGTAACTCAAAATGCTTTGTACTGCCTATATTAATTTAAAAAGCTGCTTATTTAATATTCTTAAAGATCTGCACATTTGTACTACTGTATCTTTGTTTTGTATTGGACATCCAGTACTGGCAAGATTCAGAAGACGAGGGAGTGCTGTAGTGTTGTAAGTTAAGAGGTTTATTGTATAGAAGTTAGTACATAACAAACAGGGAAAGGGGCTTTCAAGCCGTAGGACTTGCTGAAAAATCTGGAAAGAGTCTGAATGCTGAGAGCCTTAAGTCCAGTTCTAGGGAAACCCCATTCTTATTCACCTGGATCTTAATCTGCAGAAACATAAGCATGATATATACTCTGCTGCCTCCAGGAATGGTTTTGCTTATTTAGGCGGTGGCAGAACCACCATTCCTGTTTTCCAGGCTGAAGAAGTGTTGTGTCCACTCATCTCTGCAGCTCCTTCTGGTCACACAGACTCAGTGCCTGCCTCATCCCTGGCCTGTGAAACAGGGGTCTGGACAGAGCTTGTACCTTGTGCCCCGAGACAGCTGCCTATGCTCAGTCCTCAGGGATCCTGATCCCACAGTGTCAGTGGGCTCTGCAGGATGATGTGGAGGAAGGACAGACTGTGTGCCCCACCGCCACCCCAAGGGGGTGTGGTCAGTGCTGCCTGGCAAAGGGAAGGGCAGGTAGGAACGGGCTCCAAGCAGACAAGGCAGGACAGCGAAGGATAAGCATTAAGATCCCAGTGAGAACTGTGTGGTGTTTTCTCTTCTGAATACCATACCCGATGGGTGAGCCTGTGGCTACCAGGTGCTCTGGCTGGCAGCTGTCCGTAAAGACTTCAGATGGGGATATGTCATTCCTGGTCCACCAGGGCCAGGGACAGTGAAGTCTGACGGGACCTGCAGCCAGGATCTGGGGTTTGGTGATAACAAGTCAGCTACTCCAGCAGGAGAGGCAGCAGCATTTCATCAGACTGAGTCAGCAGATTTGTGTCTTTCCAGGTCCTAGCCATTGATCCCTTGTTATGTGTCAGGGCAAGCATTAGTAGTAAAACTTCTTTTAGTTGGGTGTTAAAGGCATGGTATGTTTTTCATTTGCAAGTGCTGCTCTGGCTGGGACCACACCCTGCCCCAAGCCAGGCTGGGTGCAGGATCCCTGAAATCAGGGCCCTGTGCTGGGTGGGAGGGGATGCTTTTTTTGTGCACCCACCTGCACAGGTGTCTCAGTGCAAAGCCGAGCAGTACCTCATTTCTCCAAGTGGTCTGTGCAGATTAGAGACTAAATATCAGTTGTTCTTGAGCCTTGATGACATTTGTATGTAAGTGTGTTTAGCTTGACAAAAGTTGTTTGAGTTTACTAATGCAACAGAGAGATGTCAGGTGAAGCCAGTAACTTTCAGCAAGTAGCTGGCTACTTTAATTAGATTAGCCTGGCATCTCTGTCATGAAGTGGTTGCAAGCTCTCAACTCAGAGGTGATCTCCAGCATGTCTCTGATTACTAACTTCATTTGTGCTGCATAGAAAACTCTCTTACCTTCTTAATAGCAGCTTGTTTGACAGTCCTGAATTAAATGTTGACCAATTATCAAAGTAACTGTTCGTGAAGTTGCCAGTGATATATTTTCTGTAAAAAAATGGATTCGTAGAGTGTCAAAACATTAATTTCCCATTTGAGTTCATCAACAAATTGTGTAACTACCAGATTGTCATGGTAGCAGTATTAATATACATACCTGTATATAGACAAAAAAAGTACTCAGTAATGATAATTGGAATCAAAAGGTTTAATATTTTTTCCCAGTCAAATACACTAATGCTTCAAAGGTGATAGAAGAGTGTACAGTTGTTAAACAAGTTGTAAATAAACGCTTATATAAAATGTAAATGCTTATTTGTCCTTTATTTGGTTCTTGGTTGTAAACTGAGACCAGTGCACAGTTTGTATTACAAGTTACTGGTTTGAGTGTAAAGTGCTGTTCTGCTGTGTGAGATGACACCAGCTGGTGATTAACAGGGACTTCAGTGGAGTGGGAATAACATGGATAAAACAAACCTCGCCCTAAATGCACTTAGAAGCAGCTACTACAGAACAGCTGGGGGAAAAAAATCGAATTGTTTTACAAAGCGCAGCTATACCTGGGCAGCTTTGGTGTCAGCTTGTCTGAGCCTTGCACAGAGAAATGGCATCATGGAAATGCATTTCCTGGGGCTCTGCAGAGGAAGGTGAGGGGAAGGTGGGCAGCAGCAGTACCTCAGGAAAAATAAACCTCCTGGCTTTTGCTGGGAAGCATCCCCCCTGGCTGCTGAGGTGCACGGCATAGTTTGCCTCTCAAAGGGCCAAAGCTAAATGACCAAAATAAGACAATTTTCCTATGCCGATGGAAGCTTCACAACAGATGTCACTAAAGGTGGGAGGGGAAAAAAGACACTGCTCTTGTGGACAGAAACAACTGTCCCTTCCTTCCTTCCTGCACTGATGAGCAGCTCTGGCATCTGGAGGATGAGGAGGTGGTGGTCTCGGACATGGGCAAACATTAATCTTTGTGAAAGAAAAGGCAACAGCCAGCAAGAGATACTGAGCTCATGAGTGTTGTGGTGCTGGGGTGGAGAAAGATGTGCAATGGCCCTGACAGAGCCATTCAGGGGCTGCTCTGCAAAAGGAAGAGGAGAAGGAAGAAGAAAGAAGAGAAGCAGGAGGGTGCCCTGTGGCAGCACAACCCCCACACCATGGCTGTAGCAGTAACAGGAGAGCAGAGGCTGAGGGCAGGCCCAGGTGATGTGTTTGCCGGCTGGGAAGGGCAGGCAAGCCCCAGAGCTGGTGGCCAGCTTCTCCCAGGCCATGACGATGGTGGAGGCAGGAAGCTGCCATAGCCTCACTTCTGCCTGCCAGGGATTCACTCTGGTCCTCTGCCCTGTTCAGTCCCACCCCAGTCACTTCTCTTCATCTTGGGCATGACTATAGTGTTTCCTGCCTCTGACCACCATTCCCTCTGCCTGTCCTGTTGTTTCCCACGCTGTCAACCTCCCCTAACTTTTTCTATACGTTGTTTTCCCTTCCCAGCTCCCCCACCCTGCAGTGTGCTGAGACCTACATCATCATCCCTTGTTCTGGCCTTCCCTCCCCATCAACTCCCACAAGGCCAGGACTGCCTCCACATGATGTAGGGAGGAACTGAGGCCCACTCACCTTCACCCTACTCCCTACAGTTGCTGGCCCAGCAGGGAGAATGCAGCAGTGCAGGTCATCTGCCAGTGGTGCCTCTCCTACATCCCCCACAGCTGCAGGGCCTCGCTTTTACCACCACATCCTAAGTGTGCTTATCCTTGTGTTGTGTTGGATATTGCAGGAGGCAAAGGCCACTGCTGCGTACGGTGGAAGCACACTCCAGAAGCTGCACAGTTCCCCCCCACCATTCTCCTTTCCCACTTTTATCCATGAATAACTTCTGAGCACCTATGCTATACGTGTCAGTATCTGCAAATAAATCTTTGTGCGCACCACCCTGTGTCAAGCCCCTTCATGCAACAAAGCAGAGGCCAGCAAGTTTGTACCCACTGTGTTTGGAAGGCAGGAGCCAGCAGCACTCTTGGAGGAAGGGCTGAACGAGACTGGCTGCAAGGACTGCCAAGGAGGGAGGGCACGGTCAGTCTGCCTCCAGCACGGGGACACGGCACCGCAGAGCGGGGTTCCACCAGTGCTGGACATCTGTACTTCGCTCCTGCTCCTCAGGAGCTGAAATGAAACAACAGCCTGAAAACAGCAAAGTGTCCTTTTGGCAAAGCAGGCAGACCAGAAGTGAAGGTCAGCTACGTCAGGGAAAAGATTCAGTGATGTAACCAGAAAACTCTTCACATACTGAATGTACCCACTGCTTTTCTGGTTTAGGTCTTCTGAGAGGCCCAGGAGCCACTGGAGCCTCTCTGCCTCCTGGGCCTTCTGGCTGGTAGTCTTTACTCCTTCACAACAGACACATGTCTCAAACTTGCAGGTGTGCACACATCTGGATGTTTGGTTTCTGAGCCAAGCTCTGCTGTCCACAAGCTAACAGGGAGCACAACTCTGTGCCAAGAAGGGAGGTCTTACAAACCCACCTTGAGTTAAAGGCAGAGAATGGAACCTCCCAGCTTCTCTGAACTCAACCAGCTCTCCCCCCACCCTCTCAGAGTCCCAGGGAACTGATGAAGGCAGTCACCACAACCCCAAGTAAAACATGAGGGGGATGCAAGCTGAAATGCATTTTCACTGTTCACCACACCACTGTGTGTGATGTCTTTCTTTGGCTTTGACCCAAATAGGAAAAAAAAACCCCAGACCTCTCATTAAAACACATCACAAGATATAAAAATGGATCATAGTGATATTCCAAGCAGCTTTTGAGCCTTGTTCCCACCCTCAACACCCTTGTTCCAATCGCTTCAACACATAAAACATTGGAATGACTGTATGCCCTTCTGTCTGCCCCCTCCCCCTAAAAAGGCTCTTTGGCAGTCCTTACCAGCCAGAGGCTGGCACTGGAGTGAAGGCTGGCAGGGGCTCTGCTGACAGCGCAGTCCTGGTGTCCCACCAGCGGCGGGGGCTGCCCTGCGGGTGCCTCTGCCCGCTCAGTGCATGGGCACAACTCCTGGCCCAACACACACCCTGTGAGCAGCTCAGGACCCGCCCATGGTACAGCACATCCTGCCCCCTGCCCACGGGCAGTCAGGCTCCCCTTGGCTCGTCAGTAACACTGCCTGTTCCCAGGAATTTCTGCTGCCTAACAAACCTCTGTTTGTTATCTAGCTAACAGCCTGGGGAACCCATTTTTGTCTGAATCACAGCAAAGTGAAACAATATGATTGTTACTGGACTTTTGAAGAAAATTGCTGATCTGGACTGAGGCCAGGATGGAAATTGATGGATGACTAGAGCCAAGCATCCCACAATCCTATGAACAGAAATCCCAAGCGAGGCCCTTTGAAATCCCCTGGCCACAGTGGCTGTGCCAGCACCTCTCTTGGAGCAGGATGCCTCTTGGAGCTCATCAACCCACAGGTCTGAGAACTCAGAAACCGGCAGCGAAAACTGGCTGAGGCCTGGGCTGGTACCCCCTCCTCAAGGCTCAACCCTTGGCCCACTGAGAAATGTGAAGGCATCCAATGGTATTTCACTGAACTCAGGTGGAATATTTAAGAGTTACCTTTGTACACACACACACACAGAGACATACACATCTGCGTCTGTGCGCATGTGAATCCACTTCAGTGCTCTATAGCAAGTGTAGCATCAGTGTTGCTATCTCAGATTCATAATTAAGCCACAGTTTCACTTGTAGTAAATCCTATTGAATCATTCTGTAAGTGTTAAATTAGTCGGTGATTAAGTGCTGCCAAATCCTTTAGACATAAAACAAGGAGCAACTCCAAGGCTAAGTTTGGCAAGGGGGCCCACTCTGAACACCACGAATCAATGGGAGTCCATTCTCCATCCTTATCCTTTTGCATCCCCAGTCTCTGTGTCCGTTGTTCCAGATTGACTCTAAATTCTCCTTTGTGATCTATCTATGTAGTAACAGGGTGAAAATGGCCACAGAACTTCTATCAAAACTTTTTGCTGATACCCTTGCCAGCCATTCTTGAAGTGACCTTTGCCACCCCTTCACAACACAGGTTGCACTGCACTCCAAGAACTGTACAAATGCCAAGTACTAAGGCTCCCTTTTCTGGAAGGGTGGTGTCCATGACATGTATTGGGAAGTGGTTTGGGTGTCGTTTTTTCTGTACCCTCACATGGGAGAATAACCCCCTACAGGAGGTTATATATGCAAAGCTGCTGCTGGCTGTTTTCACTGTAGCCCAAAGCACCCTGAAAATAAATGTTTCTGAAACACCCCAGAAATACTGTCCTCACAAACCTTACTCTGAGAAGAAAAAAACACTTCCCTGCCAATAGGAAGAGGCAGACTACTCACATAAATACCTTCCTAGTAGCCACTTCATATTATTTTTAAATCTAAAAACCACTCAAAACCTCCACCCCCAAACAACTGAAGATTTGAGGGAGTTGATGTGATGCCCAAGGACACCTTTAAACCCAAGTCAGCACACATTCAGTCTCTAAGTAGGCATGGATAGTACTGGTTTGCATCCCCTTCAAAGCAAACAACGTGGAGTCTGGAAGCCATGCGATCCAAGTATCCTCTGGAGACCAGCCACGCACCAAAACAAAGTAACACCACACTGAGGAGAGCCTGTTTTAAATGCATCTTGGTCTGTGCAACCCTGAATTCACCTACCTGTGAAGAGCTTGGGATTACATACTTCATCTGCTTTCAAAACATGTTTATGTAAATCACTCAGGATGTCTACAAGAATTGATTTTGTGTTGGATCATACAGCTGGAATTAAAGACAGCTGCGGAAATTTCTGGAACTGTCTGGATAATACATCAAAACCAAAGAAAATCAACTGAACAACAGTCTTGAAAATGCTTTATTGAACCGTGTGTCTTATTGTAATGTGCAGAAGATGTGTTTGAAAAACTACAGCTTGAAAAATTTTTGAAAATCCTCAACAATCAATCAATAAAAAAAGTCCCTACTGGGGGTAACTCTCAGGATAACCAGAGGCCACATGTAAAGTTTCCCTTGAAACATTTTCTGTTGCAGAGACTAAAAAAACAAAAAAAACCCAAAACCAAAGCTCATGCTGCTCTACATGGAAACAATCAAGATTTGATGATTTAA
>VZRE01008020.1:0-21174 GCA_013396775.1 Cephalopterus ornatus
GCGAAGCCTAGCCATGATGATGAATTCTAGATTCTACATCCCCAGCTTCAGACAGAAAAACATGTTGATTTAAAATTAAAAAAAAATAAAAATCAACATCCTCATTCTTGAACTCTTCAAACTCTTCCCAGAAGCAAGTGCTTGATTGTGATAAAGGACAAGTACAAGCGTAGTACTTAAAAATCAAGGAGCACACTTAGGAGCTTTACCTGATCAAGAGATTTCTACCACATTCCAGAGCTAAAAGAAAGTAGTACCTGGAATCCAGTGCAAGATTACTGCAAAGTAAATACATCTTTATTTCTTCTTTTCTTGAATGCAACCACCCTTTAGTTTCTTTTCCATCTTTATTTTTTCTACACATTAGCCGACTTAGAGCTGAGATCTACTACAAATACGTTAACCCTATCTTCTGCTCCAGAACAGAAAGAAGTGTCAATGGTAACAGACAGATTGATCACTAACAGAGCACTGTTGATCTTTTTTTCTGAAGGGATGTAAAAAAAAAAAGTGAATCTAACTGTAGGCAAAACTACTTCACCAAACAAATTATATAGTCTAAATCTGAATGACCAAAGCATATTTCAATTTGGATAACTACAATGATGTAAGCACCAAGATAAGCCCAAATTCCAGGCACAATTAGACAAATAGTGCATTCAGATGTGGGAACTACACAGGTTAAGAGTTCCCATTTGCAATTACAGTTTGGGTGCCACCCTAGTATTTAGTGGAGAGCTGATTTTTTCAAGTGGACAAAGTAGAGGAAATTCATGAAATTAGCAAGATAACCTACACAGAGAAAGAAAATACAGACAACCATTTTTCCAGCAGAAAAACCTTGCTACTGCAGGACAGGACACTTAGAGAAATCACAAGACTTTGCTTCCTGGAGCTAGAAGAAATGGAAAGCTGAATGGAATTAACCTTGGTGCTATTTTGAGAAAGGTGCAAATAACAATCTTCTTGTCTGTTGACTGCTCTGACAGCACTCCTTCTTTCCCTTGCAGGTTGACACTACTTTGCAGGAATTGTTCACACAGCCCACCTCCTACTGTGAGCAAAGGATTCAAGGATGAAACAGAAGCAGCAGTGAATCCAAATTCTGAGAAAAAGGAGGACAAGTGTTTCCTTGCACAGGTCTCTCACAGATGACCTGAAGCCTGCTTGATCTCTAAAACTGGTAATAAGCTCGAACTATTTTCCTTATCAGTTCTCTACAAAAGCATTACACTCTTCACTACTTCGATATAGCACATCTGAAAGCAAAGAGAAAAGCAGAAAATTCCAGTGAAATGCAGAGTTTTGTTTTTACCTGGCATTGGCTCCTTTAAGGTCACAGAAGTGCGAGAGTAGAGCTTTCACTACATCATTGCAGACAACTTTAACTACATCAATGTGACTCAGCCTCTGTCGCAGCTGCTTGGCAATCTCCCAAAAGTCTTCAGATAGCAGCTGGTACAGCTGCCCTTCATCTCTGCTGAGTTGCCCATACCAGGACAGGATGTAATCTCTATAGCTGTAGTCAAACACTGCAAGGAGAAACAAAACAATTAATAGCAAAAATTGCAAAAGGAGAAGGCACACCCAGATAGGAAAAACATAATCCTCCACCTTTCTCCTCAAAAACTGGATAGGTAATAGGCTTCATATCTACTTTTGGGTTTTAAGTTCTTGCCAAAGAAAGTAAGGTTAGCGAGGTTACAGCAATCTGCACCTAACAGGTTACTGGAGGTCACTTTGCAAAGCAAAGCCTGTAAGTGGATTTGCTCAGACAGTCAGGTTACCAGCTACACACAAACCTCAGACTAATACCTGTCTCCCAACAGCGGCTTTATATGTGGTTGTATGAACTATCATATAACCTGACTGTGGCTAAGCTGTTGCACACTGAAACCAGCCTTCAACAGTCTCCATTCCAAGGTCGCAGTTATAAGGGGAGGTGGTAAGATTCTTGGATTTCAAAAGACATATAAACCCCACAGAAAAGTACATTATAGGATCAGAAAAGCTAAAAGAGAACAAGTAGATTAGTGAGACCACACGAACTTCAAAAATGATGAAGCATTCCAAATTGTATCTATAGGCAATAACCAAGATTACTGTAATTTCAAGTCTCATGGCAATGCCATCTTCTACCATTATGACTTTTCTTTCAGACAACATTTGTGTGTCACCAGTTTTACTGATGTTTCAAACTAGCAGATGTCCATGGAGGTATAAGAGGGAGCAAGAGGTCTTCAGGAACACACATGAACTGTGTTTAGTAGTTGCAACAAGATAAGGAAAAAGCTGGGGTTGCAAGAGTCAATTTGCATCTGCCAGAGGGATAATAAAAAGGGGGAAATAAAGTTGTATGCCTGATAATCTGAGCAGCTTCTTTACCAGATATCCTGATGTTTTCATGACTTTTTATATCAAAAGTACACCTTGTTTGTCAGTATAAGTCTGCAATGCAAAGTAATCACATGACTCCACTATTTCTTACTTTCCACTTCGGTAGAAGTCATTTGTTTGGCAGTTTACTGAACTATTAAAATTTCCCTGGCACTATGACAATGAACTATTAACATACTAATAGGACAACAACTTAAATTGAATACTTTCGCCTGCCTTTTCAGGCAAAACTAGCATACCTCACCCAATACCACCTTGTTAAAACAGAATTCAAAAGAAATGGCTAAAATTGATAAAAGTTTCTAAACAAATGTTTCATAAATCAGCTTCCTCAGGTTTATAAAAAAAGAAGCCAAGTGACTTCAATGAGTATGCTGAAATATATAGTTAAAAGCCTTTTCCTAAGTCATTTCAAGGCTTTTTAATTAATAATTCAGGAAAAAAAAAACCACAGCTCAATAAACAAATAAATAAAATGTTTGAAGTATTTATTCTTTTTTCTGACCTAGGAGAGAAAAAAATATGCAGAGCCATATTGCAGGATGGGAACTTTCAATACTGAAACATATTCAATTTCATTAATTTTCTAAAACAGAAGAAATCATATTTCATTGAAAACTCTCACCCACAAATACTACAAAGTGATAAAAACAGTTATAAAAAGTAGTAGTCTTCTGATAAGCAAGGTGAGGATAATCCATCTATACACTAAAAAGCAACTGGTAACATTTTAAAAACTGAAGTTTTATTATTTGTCTCCCATTATAATACCCATTTTAGCTATCTATTTTTCCACAGTACTCCCCATGTCCTTCTGCAGACAACTTTTCCTTATAGCTTAGTTACTCTCTTCTGTTGCAAGATCTGAAATGCCGTAGAAAGCTGACCACAGCCCAAATTCTTCCTTTTCACCTACTCTGTAAGAGACCAATAATTTCTCAAGTGTATTCAAAACACACTGCATTGTGGGATTTGTTATCATCATCACTGGCAATTAAAAACTTTTTCAGATTTTCTTACAGACACCCTCTCTACCTTTTGCAAAGTAGCAGATTTCTCCAGCATCTTTTGCCTAAGACAAGCCATGTATGGAGTAGTGGCTCCTACAGATGTCTACTCAACAGAACTCTACAGAGCAAGAGTACAAGATACAAGAGCAAAACTCATATCCTGATCCCTTAGACTATATTATCTTCCAGAACACATTATCTATTCCCAACAACCCTTAATTTATAATTCTGTTTTTAAGCAATTCCTCCCCAAAATGAACTCAGTTTCTAGCACAGTACATAATACAGATTTTTTGATTCATTTTAGCCACTCATGAATTCTGTCACATTCAGTGTCACATCTCTGTACTCTAGGAAAGTACAACATTCAAACTAATTAGAGTTGTTATATCAGAGCACAACTCCTGCAACTTTACTATACCTCCAACTGAAATACCTGAAGCAAGATCTATTATGGTGGGAAGACTCCTGCTCAAACAAAGCAAGGTGACAGTATCGTTCTCCAACTAGGTGTATCAACATCAAAGAACCACAAAATACAGCGGCAATATCAAACTAAAGGCAAAAGATCATCAATCATCACCAAAAACCAACCATGCAAGAACGAAATACTTGACTTGTGTTTCTCTCTGCCACTTACACACTTTCAACACCTTAAAAGGATTACAGAACTTTAAACCATACTTTCCTGCACCTATATTTTATAACTCTCTTCCTTTACATGCTTTCTGTAGTTCCCTTGTCACTTTTGAGCCTTGTTTCCCTTCCTGCATCACAACACTGCTGTTCTCTACAAAACTCAGGGTTCTTTAGAGCCCAGAATATATGTCCAAATAAGCACTGAGACAATAGACACTAACAGCAGTCTGTTTAAGACTGAGTAAGACACTGCCTCATCCATATGTATCATCCTGGCCATGGTGCACAGTTGCTGCTTTAGTTTCACGCCCATTGATGCAGCTGGTGCCTTTTTCAGCACTCTAAAGAAAACAAATGTAGGAATTTTATAGAAAGCAGCTTGCTTCCTTCAGAGATGAAATCTGCTCATGCATCTATTCTCATTATTTTTATACAGCATGTTCTCTAAAACATTGAAAACAACTGGTCAGAAGATAAGGAAGGAATGAAAAAGAGAAGCAGAACACATTCAGGACAATACCTTACCATGACGAACTCATCCACTACAAACATGAAACAAATTTCTTCTGATAACCATCAAATGCAGTGACCACCATGAGTCTGGTGCAAATCTGTAGAAGCTTCTACTGGGTCTTCTAAACTAGTTCCTGAGTTGTTATGATGTGATTAAAAGTCATTCCCATGTGAATTTGAAGTTGAGCCTTTTCAATCACTCTTTTTAAATACTGTGAACTAAAAGTGTTGGGAGTAGTGTGTGGAGAAGCTTGTGTGGAGGTTTAGTGAGCACAGCCATCTAGATACTGCTTTCATTCCTACTCCCACACAGGTCCTACAGTAACTGCTATCCCTTCTACCATATTCATTCATTCAGAGGTTCAGTGGCACCACAAGAATTACTGGGTCAGACTGGCTTCAAATCTGCAAAACCTCACACTAGACAGTTTTTATGCTGCTAAGACTCATTAGCCAACTTTATTAAAAATAGCATCAAACTCTGAAGAACAAGGATTAAATACCTACTCTTTTTCTCAAAGCAATATTAAAAACCAGAGCATAAATATTCTCCCTATGCAAATGCAAACACAGACTTCCAAGTTTCAACATGAAGTAAATATCCTTTCTTGAAAGCACTGGAGAGGCCAGAACAATTAATTTATAGTCAAATTCAAAACTCTCCTGTGACCATGTGAACAACAGAAGAGAAGGTACAGCTACAAGACTGGATTCTAGAGCAGCAAGCATGGCAATATGTAAAACTGAAATGCAAGGTTACTATGGGACACTGCCCCAGCCACTAGCAATAGTAATTTAAAGATTTCAGTTCTCTTATTAAAGTTTGTGTTTGGAAAACCACTAGTATTTCTTGGTTTACTTGTATTTTACAACGTTACTCAAACCCTATGAAAATGCCATGTTAACAGTCTAAATGTTAACATTGTGTATAGGTGAATAGGCCTTGTGCAAAAGTGATTGCACCCTGACAGTCCATTCCACATTCTTTGGCTTATTTTTATTACAATTTTCTTTATTATTTTTTACAAATGTGAAGGGGAAAAAAAATGAAATTTTCCAAATATATAAAAAAATAGAGAAAAGTGTTAAAAAGATCTAGGAAATGTATAAAATAAAAAAATCAGACAAGTTTATGTCCAAATAGTTTTCTACATGCACCCCTTGCAAAGAGTTCTTAGCTTTCAGTGTTTGAATCCCAGTGCAGAGAGAACAAATTCAAATTGTCTTGCTGATATTTTGGACCCTAAAAAATAATTTTTTGAAAGCTGTGAGGAAAAAAAACCTGGATTTTCACATAAAGCAACAGCAAATTTTTATCTAAATGCCAACATGTGGATCTTAAGTTGGGAAATGAGATAGTCAAGGAAAAATCTTCTGTAAAGGGAAGTACTGCCTTACATCCCTAACAGAGTTCTTCTAAGGGGTCAACACAGACAGGCAAGATCTGATCCTTAAGAACAATCTAATTAAATTCCCAAAATATTTCCAATGAGGTCACCTCAAGATAGGGTTAAGGACGATAACCCACTACGAAAGGAGAGATGGCTCTCTGGCATGAAATATTTTAAGAGCTAAGAAACACAGGGGCATTTTCAAAGCAGAACAATTTCACCAGTGGAGTTCTGCTAGGATTTGTGCTTTGGCCTGTACTGTTTTACTTACTCATAACTGACCCAGTAAAGCAGCTCAATGATACAAAGACTAATTTTCTTGGTGCTACTAAAACAGTAGAGACAAAGACTGACTGCGAAGAATAACAAAGACCACGGAGCAATAAAAATGGAGGATGAAGTTCAGTTCCTGGGAGACCAGCTACACTCAAGGCAGACAAATCTACCGACAGCTACAGCCTTAGCCCAAACAGTATCTGTGCAAGAGCAGCACAAGTCTCACTGAGCACAGTCTCTCTTCAGAGACGTATTACCACACTACCGTACGATACAGGCTGGAAACAGGAAGTGACGAGACAAGCAACAGGTAGCGTTAAGTGGCTAAAAGTATTTGTAGAAATGGGTTATCTTTTCTTTTTGTAAGGTAAATGAAGGGCAAACAAGAATCAAATCAATCTATCAAGAGAAAGCATTCAGACAACCATATTTCAGTGTTAGTCATTCAAGTATCACCAGCTGAAAGGGGAACTCAGGGCTGACAACTAAAAGGCCTTTTCTTTCTGCCATATTCAACAAGGAAAATCACAACATTACACTTGTTCTGATTTTGAGCACTTAGATTTCATAAAACATACTACACAGTAGCAGGGCTAATTCACAGCTTTCCCTCACCTAGTATAGTTAGTAACTATCAGTAAACCCCAGGCAAACTTAACTATACAGTGGTGAAAAACAGGGGAAGAAGTCAGAATTAACCAAAGGGCTGTCTCTCTTCATACCCAGCAACAGCAATCAGATAATGCTGGCTCTTCCAAAAATGTTATCCATACATCTCTAATGTAACCTAAAGAGAAGTAAAATCTGATTCAAAAGAAAAAAAGAAAAGCAAAACCTCATTGACTGTGATAATCTGACAGCACCTACTCTAAACCTGAAGTGGCAGTAGGAGTCTGAACTGTTCCCCAAGACTAAAACCTCATGAGAACTGGAAGTCTCCTAACTAAATGAATGAGGCATTTTAAAGCATTTTGTTGAACAGTATGTTACACCAAGACAGCAAAAGTTGTCAAAAATTTCTAGGATTTATAAATACTTTAATCCTGATCTGTGCAAGACTGAAAACAGAAGAGCAGATGGTATTTTTTACATCGCTGGTAATAAAGTTTTATTTAACCATGAACTTGTTTAAAAAAAAACAAACAAAACCAGCTAAACAAACCACACCAAAAAACATTCACATCGAGACAACTACAAATTTCAAAACTGTCACAGGGCGGGAAGTCCTGTCTATTTTAAGACAGACTGATCATTTTACTCTAATAAAAAATTAAAGTATTGCTTTTGGGATTCATTCAATATCTAAACTTAAGTTGACTCAGTCACCTTCCAAACCCAAAATGCTTGCTTAAGTCTTTCTATGGTAGAGCGAAAAGTATAGTCTCATCTTTGTCAAACCGCATAACAGAGAAGTTGGCTTCATCACTTAGGCCTGGAAGAAATACAACAAAATCTGACAAGTTTACTCTCCAAAATTCAGAGTGGGACTGGAGGGTAAAAGCTAGTTTGAAAAAAAATTAGCAGAAAGGCAAGTGAGCTGTCACAACAGAAGGTCCTCAACTGTGAAAAGTGAATCACTTACATATTAGTAACTTTCAGCCTTACTGAGTAAGGATGGTCTCACACAACCAACTGAATGATTCACGGGATAAACACCTTAGATGAAGACAACTCCCATATTTTCACACACACATGAGTTATTCCTACATGTAAGTAACTGCAGGGAAGTGTAATACGACTGTCTTTCCCTCTATATTCCACAATATCTCTTGTCTGTCTCTAAAAGACCCCACAACCTCCAATTCTGTGATTATGTCAAGGCTTCATTTCAAATTCCAAGGCAGGTTATCCAAAATGTAAAGTACACGTGTGAAAGAACACTGCAAATAACTTGTGTGTGACAGTTTCTACCTGTAATGTTTAGACTCTACTATCCCTTCCACGTGATCAGGAATTCTCTAGTCTGATTCCAGATGAAAATGCTTCCTAAAAATAAATTATAATAGTTCACCTCCACAAAAACATGACACGGGTAGGTAAAGTGTTCTAATTTTATATTTTAGCTACCTATCCTGCTAACACCTATTCATAAAAATAACTTTAAAAACATAACACATTCCAGCTTTTCACAAGACAACCAACCTGTTTAAAGCAATGATAATTTTCAAATATACTCTCAGTTTATGAAAAAAGATAAGAAAAAGTGCTGCAAAGAAATCTTAAAGGAAAAAGTATTCAAAATCAGACAAAATATTTACAAAAGGCTGATAGACTGTATGTTCATTTTAAATTCACTTTTTTATGGCAAGAATTGCACTAAACCGGAAGACTGTGTGCAAAAGTTAACAGGATTTATCAGTTCAGGAAAACCCAATCAAGGACATTTTAAATGTAACCCCCTTGTGTTTGTGCACAAATATTAAGGACTGTATTTTAACATATTTCTCTTGAAAAAAACCCAAAAACCAGCCACTAAAATTACAAGATATCATCTGAATTGCAAAAACATCATTGTGTTACTTACTACAGTGGACCTCTTGGGAAGACTAAGACCTTGCATTTTTATATTACATCACAGAAGAAAAGAGGGTCATATTCTAAAATCCTGGAATACTGTGCAGTTATGGTTTGCTAAGATGACAAGAGATATTCAGACTCCAATGCACCTTTGACTAAGACTCACCTTCTTTCAGTGCTTTATCCATATTGTGAGAAATAACCACTTTCCTTGACTGGATTGAGTCATGGGAGCTTCCAGACCAATTACTCTGAAATTCAAACATAACATTCATCACAAGAGGAAGGAATAAACCAAAAATTTCAGAAGGAATAAAACTGGAATTCAAGGCAATAGTACTGTATCATTTGGTCTTTATACAAACGTTGTCACCCCACACAGCACAGAGGAGTGTCAATTATCTCTGAGGTTATTATATATAGTTCATTAAGCCTATATTAACACTCACTGTTGTGTACAACTTGCCAAATTACCTTAATAAGGTTTTTATGGTAGAAGGGAGCTGTATTTAGTTGCGATTCAATGTACTGAGAATAGGACATGCATGTAACAGAACAACTGGAACTCCTCCATTCAGTATTTTCACAGAAAATATAACATCTTCATAGCCTACTGTGACAATAGACTTCATCTAGCCTCAAAACTACTTTTAAACCAAAGAGAAGCCTTTAGATCTCCCACACTAATTTTAGTTCACATCCTTTTGGGCTTCTTCCTTCAAAGATACTTCTGGCTGCTGCATTTTAAGCTGCTGTCCTATACAAACATTTGTCTGTATTAGAATATTCACTCTTACAGTGTCCAAACAGGTGGGCCGATGGAGAAACATTCTCAGAGTGTAGACAAAGAGAAGTGACTCATGCTGTATTGATATAGAAAGGAGTGTAATTTGAAACAAATAGAAATGGTGCCCGCTGTCACCCAGCTTACTTCACTCTCCTTGATGGGAGCACAGATTCTCTTTGGTAAGGAGATAACACTCCAGAAACATCTCCATCTCTCCAACATTCACCAAACAGAGAGTAAGAAAGCAGTATAAACTTTAAGTAAAAACACCGTTTAATGTTCTTAGAAGGTAATACACCATTATTTTAGCCAATCTGCAGGCTAATTCTCAGTGTATTTTGGTAAACATGTTTTTCTCCATTGCAGAACAAAGCTCATCTAATGGGACCCAAATAAAGGAGTCTAAGCTCTACTGTTAACAGCAAAACAAAGCTTTTCAGGCTCACTCGCATTTGACACACAGCATTATGATGGATGCTTTCCAAGCCTTGAGTGCCCTCCTTCTGCCCACAGTTGATTTGTTCCAGCTTTTGAGTGAGTGCAGCAATACTCCCTAGACTTCTTCCAGTCACCATTCTGAGACTATAACTGCGGTCTTTCACCTGATTTCTTCCCTCCTTGGCAACACTATCAGCACACTTGCCTCCATTTGCAGTCCCTCCTTACTACCAAAACTATAGTTAAAGAGGGGTAAGAACAGATTATATAGTGAACCATGATAGATTTTCAAGCCCTTCTTTACCTGAACACAACTCCAGCAAAAGCTGAAGCCATATCCACCTAATCAACTGCAGAAAGTATTTTTGCTCTTAGTAAGAACACCTAACAATATTTGTAGGGCTCCAAGACATAACCTCTGGCTGCTGATGTTGTCACACTTCCTCAACCCAAAGTTGTGTTAATGCTAGTCACACAGTCACTTCAGGATTTTTCTGCTTTATTTGCAGCAGGAAATCACATGATTCATAACCGCTCCAATTTAAAAAGAGAAGAGACAGGCTTGAAGAGACATTAAACACCCCAAATACATTAGGGGATGGGGAATAGATTCAGAAAGCCCAATTAAGCAAAATCACTCAGGTTTTTCTGTGAAGAAAGAGCTCCCAAACATGAGGCCACAATTCTGACTGAAGTTCTGTGCTCAACACACTCCATCTTCCTTAGCACTCATGCTAGCTTGGGTACCCTACAAGCTAATCCTTCTGCTAAAATGAGTCATGTCTGCATAGAGGTTGGTAACCTCGAACAGCTAACTTAGGCATCAACACTTCTCATTTGTACATATGTTGCAGGGAGTGTTTTTTTACAGCCTAAAGCATCAGTAAGCTCTCCGATGAAACACCTGTCAAACTACTCCTTTCAAAACTAGTTTAAAGCTAAAAGAAAAAAAAAAGCCCTTGAGAGGGGATCTGTGGTTGCAAGCAGCTTGCTCCACATCACCACACTATGATCCAATCTACACATTTCCACAAAGCCAGAACTGATCACTTTATGCTTCAAACTTGACCACTCACTTTAAGAACAAGGCAGACAACTGCTGTCTCAGCAAAAAGCTGCCTCTTAAATACCACGATACAAACTCACATCTCAGCTTGCAAAAACACATTCCATTGAGTGTCCTCTATGGTTCATATGTTTGACTTCTAAAAGGCACAGACTACTCATTTAAAAAGAGTTTTTCAAGACATGATTAAAAAGAATGTAAAAGGTAAAAATTGAATACAATTAGCAACAGTGATTTTGCTGCTGCACAAATGTAATTACTGAAGGGCAAAGGAAGATGCACAGTATATCAGACTTTCTGAGAATTCTTCCATACTCATACAGGTATTGCATACAGTCAGGAACTGCTGAAGAGAAAAGCACAGAACAATAAAAAAACCCCTTTGTTTAAAACAAGGTTTCAACTTCACTAAAAAACAAATTTTCAAGAATAAAGGAGAATCTAATATTTGAATAAACACGAATGTTCAAATACACTGGAGTGATCATAGAATTGTTTACACTGGAAAAGACTTGTAAGATCATCGAGTTCAACCATTAACCTATGACATTGGTTGGGTTAGTTCAGGCCTTAGGGGAAAAAAAAAAACAGTTCAGGGTGACCTTACTGCTGATATCAATTGCTGAATGAGAGGGTACAGAGAAGAGGGAGCCAGAGTCTTCTGGCAGATGCACAGGACATTAGGAAACATTGCAACACAGGAAATTCCCATCACAAGGCAAAACTATTTTAATCATGAGACTTGTCAAGTATCAGAATGGGTGTGCTGAGGCTCTAGAGTCTCTATCTCTCCATCCTTCTCAACAGGAGAAAACCCTGAGCAATATTATCCAGTTGGACTCACTCTGAGCAGGAGCGTGGACTAGGTGCCCTCCAGACATTCCTTCCAATCTGAACCTATCATGATGGCCCTTCAGAGAACTGTGAATTTAATTTCATGACTGATAATGCATCAGATCTTAAGTTGCCTTGTCTAAAACAGCTTATCAAACTCATTTTTCCTTCCCATTTTATGAACTTGCATTTAGCAGAATCAAGTCTTAAGTCTTGATTGTTTAGATTTGGTTTCAAGAAGTTCTGTTTCTGTGGCAGTAATAATGATGAATTAATTAAATAAGCAGGCATCCCTGAGTTAAATAATAAATATGGCAACAAACATCTTAAAACAACAGTAACAACCTGGTAACACAGATAACCAACATCTGTGATAACAGAGGGATTACAGAAAATTTGTAGTCCCAACTCAGCTCTAACAGCTGAGAGAATGAAAAATCCAACAGATTTCACTGAACACTTTCTTCTCACCCCTGCCTCAAGTCAGATGGACGGCATATGCAGAGAACAGGTTCAGCTAGAAAGCCTAGATGTGAATGTTTTCACATTTTTCCTCACATCACTCATCTAAAGAAAAACAGTGCTAGATTTCATGAAGTAGTTGGCATAACCCTTACTGAGCCAAAGATGTTTGTAAATGGATTTAACACAGTCAAAGCTCTAGCTTAGATGCTCTTTTATACTGATTAAAACCTGGCATGTTCCTTTAAGTTCTGCCTTGCATTATTACAGCCTCCGAAAACTTAAAAAAAAAAAAAATTTTTTTTTTTTTAATTTGGGCTCTGTACTCTGTGGACTTCATTGTTGAAGAATGGCAAAAACCTGAGTGAAACTTAACATTTAACAAAAGGACTTGCAGGGGTAGGGGTGGAGCACGTTTGATAGATGCTAACAATGAGGTTGCTAACAAACGTGGAGGCCTATTTCCTGGAGCAGTGGAAGTTTTCCCCAATTTTGACTTTGTTTACAGGCTGAAAAAAGGATGTGTGCATTTCCTGTAGACTTCTGAATAACACTCATTGTTTTATACTTTTGAGAATAATTTAAGACGCAGAAAACAATGGTCTCAATGGGCCAAGAAAAAAGCCAAAAACACCAAGCCTGGCATTAATCCTGAAATTTTGTCTTAGGTTCAGTCTCCTACAAATGCAAAAATTAATATCATAAGGTCAATGTTTAAACAATTTAAGTCATTTAAAATTAGTACTGAGTAAAACACTAAATGTTAAATAATAAAGAATTTAGAAAATATTTCAACAACTACACTCCGTAAATGGCAAAGCACAGAGAACACAGGAGTACCTTCCACCATCACAAAATCCATCTGCAACACCTGGTCATCAAATGCAATGTTTAAAATAGCAGCAGAAAGCCAGGCAGCTGCTACATGCAGCCTTACTCTGCCATGGAATTAAGGCAAAAAGCAGAGAAGAATTTATAATTATTTCTATTACATTAATTCAATTACAACAAAACTAGAGAAGAGCTCAGGACAGATCCCACAGTACAAATGGGCACTGTGCATAAGAGTCTCAGTTTAACTACTGATGTAAAAGGCAAAGACTGCCTCTAATTCAGCATACACGAACCATCCACTTACCCATAGCTACTTGCTCCACCCTCTGTTGCCCTATTAACTTTCCCCTTATCTTTGTAAAATATACATTAACATCAGACTGGACCTTGATGACAGAGAGTCACAGCTTCAAACAATACTTCACTGAACTCTCCATAAATTAGTCTTTAATTGATGTGGACAGACATGTTCTTAGAGTAGTAAGTATTACTTCAACTTATGAAGCAAAAATAAATTTTCAATTCACAAGACAATATTTTTAATTAATACTTACAGTTCTATTTAAGATTACAAGGCAAACATGTATGTGTCACATTAAGCATTAATCTGCATATATTAAGGGATACCATAACTACCAATTTAAAAATCAACATACTTAAGGCATATTAATCCTATTATCTTAAGCATCATTATCTCAATAATCATGATATGATATCATTGCAACTTATTTCCACTAACACAGTAGCTTCTGGAACATGCAGATTGTGGTTATTAGATGGGGATGTTCTATCTTAACTGTACTGTGTTCAAAACTGGTAAAACTGTAGCAGTGTAAAAACTTTATAATTAGGGCAGAACTTTCGTCATTGAAGATTTCATATAATACCAGACTGATAAGAATAGGAAAATGAAACATTTCTCAGGTAATACTTTAATTCTTATCAGTACAGCTAAGAAATAATTGGTAAGTTAGCATTCAAATTTCTGCTTAGCAAAAGATACAGCATTATCCTGTGCTGGGATCTTTAATATTGCTATCAAAATAAAGTCCAACATGAATTCTCAGGATACACGCATAGCCCCAGTCTACTGAACATTTCCACGCTCTACTCCTCTGTAAAAGACAACAAGAACCTATGGTCTATACTTCAAAGCCAAAAGAGCCATATGGCATGAAAACTGAATTGCTGGCAAGCCAGAAAAACCTGCACAGACTCCTGCCTGAGCTCCAGAGTCTCAGCTGACAATCAGAAAGAAACTCCTGCACTGTCTATTGCTATACCCTCTCTCCACTTGACTTTTCACCATACAAAGGCAGGGTGTTCCATCTTGTCAATGGAGCATCACAAAATATGCTGAGTGAAGCATCATCATTAATTTTATTAACATTAACTTGTTCTCTTTCACTGTGCATATTTAATAGGGGGAAAATGGTACAGAATGACTGCTCACAAAGACCTCCCATGGACACAATACAAACTTGTTCCCCTTATGACTACATAATTTTTTTTTTTAACCATTTAACAAAGTAACAGCTTGGGAAAAGATACAGTGTTCTACATAACTGGCTCTTTGCTTGCATAAATTTTGCTGCTCATCCTTACAGAGAACAAGGAACCAAGACTCAGCAGTAAGAGGGAACTTGATCAGATTTTATTTTCAGAATGTTTCTGATAGATGTGTGCAGTATTTTCAACTACCTTGAATGCAGGATGCTTTCGCTCTTGACCTTATTACAGGGGTTTTGTATCCACCATTAATACTCCCCTATAAGAGACTTGGACAGCAAGATCTCAAAGAGCCCCCCATCTGCCCCTCCTGACTCAATCTCTTCTGTTAACCAAGCCATGCTAACTCACCAGCTACGCTTTCAGTCGCAAAACACGGTTCAAGTGAGAAGCAGTTCCTGCAAAGTTAAAAACAGCCTGATTTACAGAAAAATACAAAATGTCAATCTAACACAACGTTGAGAAAATTAAACGTCAAGCAGAGTACAATGCAGAGCTGAAGGTGACACAGGATACAATGAAAGGAATCAGAAAGGACTGCATGACAAGACAAGAAATCTTTAAACATACATGATGAAAAAAAGGCTGTGTCAAAAACTAAGTCTGCTCACTGCTAAGAAGTTGTGGGACAAACTTGCGAAAGACAGTGTCTGAAAAACATTTAATTTCCCAAAGTCAGTCTGCTGTGAAAATAAAGTTATCACTTCAAGTTACACCTGCAGGTAATCAATGTATGCAGTCCTGACAAAGCTTCAATTCTGAAAAAGTTTATAAATGCCAAATTATAACAGACAGTCCACAGATCCCTAAAAATAAACTACAGGCCCCTGCTGAACTATAACTGGATATTTGCAATTCATGCAACACTTTCTTAACGTTTTAAAATATTAATGAAATTGGTAGAAAATGCTACAATACCTTTTCATTATTTTAATTCCAGGACTTTCCTAGTAGTAAACTAACCTGCATCATCAAAGGCTGACTGTTGACCTACCTTTAAAAGAGACAGTACTAAGAACAGAAGTATGAGAGTCTCACTTTGTTAAAAACACACCAAAATTACATATATTTTCTCCTTTCAAGCCAGAACAACTGATAGTAGATCAGAATATTTGGTTCCAAGTCCAAGAGGATCTAAAACTAGCATGACAGAAGAGCAGCCAGCAGAGACTATTACTTCTGCCAGGTATCACAAAAATCCTGCAATATCAGAGCACTGAATATTGCCTGTTGGGCCAGAGAATGAGACAGACCATAGAACATGCTTGACTTTGGGTCGAGAAAAACCCATAAATATTTTTGAAGTCTTACTAAGGGGTAAAGATCAAAACTGAAAGGAGTTAGGAAGTTTCTCTTCTCTCTCATAGCTCCTCCAAACTGCTTCCCACACCGAGAACTGCTTTGCATCCCACTTGAAACTGATGCCCACAGATGGCAAACCTTCCACTTCCCACAGCTGCTGACAAGTTTACCTTTGCAAGCTTCATCTCATGGCAAAAGTCCAACAGTGAAGGAAAATAAAACACTGTGTGTCCTTTTCCTCTACTTCCCTTCTGTTCCTCACAAAGAGCAGAACACTCAGCTTGGATACCATGGCAGATACCTAGGCTAAGGTGTTATACCTTGGATACCTAGGCTAAGATGCCATCCCATTAGAATCACTCAGACCATTTCTCATAATCTCACTGCCCATCCTCCTATGGCTTAAATAAAAAAACAGCACTATGTTCCAGAATCCAGATATTTCATTGGCTACGTGATTCAATGAGAAAAGATGCACCCATGCCCTCTCGTTAATGCCAGATTCACAAAAAAAATTCATGTTCAAGGATGGAACAAGCATTAAGGAACTTAAAACACAATGACATATGTCTCCCTCAGGGATAGAATGCAAGAGTAAACTACTTGTGAAAATTAAGAGCTATTAAACACTAGTGAACATGAGTGACCAAATATGTCGGGAGCAGAGTTTTAAAGGAACACACAAAATCATTGACAACTGCTAATTGTAGGAAACTAAAACCAGGCCATTAGAATCAGTGTACCTTTTCACTGGAAAAAACCCCACATTTATTACCATTCTGTTAGTGCTGCAGACAGACTAGGTGGATCATTCTCTATACAGAATATAATTTATTTAATCTGAATTTAAAATGCAGCATTTAAATCTAATACATAATCCTTGGGTTTAGCATTATTTAAATGAAGTTCATAACCTATTTCTCTGTTACTCAGAGCTTTTGCTTTGAATCCGAGTCAAAACAATATGCAGAAAAGAAAACTCTGTCCTGCCAGGTTTTTTTGGCAGAGAAACAACTCATACTGGAAATGTGGGAAAAAGTCTTTTCCTTCCCCTCCCCACTAACTCGGTTAACGTGGTTCTTCGCAAAGCCATCTCCTCTACAACCACACAAGTTAAAAGCAGCGTTGGGAGCAACCCTGCATTTAAAAAGGTGACACATGTTCTAACCAGGGCTATCTTTGCTATGAGCAATTCCACTGACACTTGAGAATTAAAAATGCCCTTTAAGACAGATGTTTTTACTAAAAATACAATTGGGTCATCATGCCTTTTTGCTGTCTAGCATTTTCCTGTTCTCCTCCATCACAAATAATCTGGTCCTACAACAGCTCCTGAGAAGTGGTGAAATATACCTGACAAAAATGTCAAGGAATTGTTCAATTCCCACTATTTCAATATCAGTAGAAACTATTCACCAATATTATTAATGCCTGCAAGTACTTCAAGTAGTAAGTATAACACTCCTATGACTTGCCTGTATACCTCTCTTACCAATGAAACGTGGAAGCCAGGAAACTGCCCAGACATACTCTGAAAACAAGATGTCCCACACAGAAAATCTATATTGAAAGCACACCTTATCATAGGGATATAAATCACACAGCTTGCTTTGCAGTTCTCAGCAGATTTCAAATGTTCTTGCTGAGATACCTGACTTTCACAGGAGGTCTTCACCTTTCAAGTCCCGAAGAGGTTACACAAACACTATTTAGGACAAAGCACAGCTTCACTTTCAAAAAGATGGCTTTTCTGGTAGCAAGTTCAAGCAAAATGAAGAAAAGGCAAGCACCTTGTTCTTATGAAATCCAAACGTACAACACAGCACTTCCTCACCCAAGTTACTCACTTGCATGAACAGGTCCAAGAAAATCCACAGCACTGAACTCACATATAGTAACTGAGAACGTACAAAAAGCCTCCCTTTTTTTCAGCACAGGATAAGGGAATCAATCCAAGTCCCTCTGAAGTTGATCAAGAGTACTCCCACCCAGTTTCCAAGAGCTGAGTCTGACTCCCACTAGAGTAAATATTTATTACTGAATATTTAGTGTTTCCTCATTTGTTAACCCCAATGTGAAAACCACTCAAAGAACCTATCTGCCTTGAGTTCATATATATAGAGCAAGATGCCAGTCATAATAATTTATTTTTTTTTTTTTTAGCTTTTTCCTAATTATTAAGCCAGCAGAGGGTTCTTCCCTATTCTGGAGGAAAAGACTCAAGGCTGAAGAAAGGATGACCTTTACAGTCATCCTACTACTGGCTCCCAGAAAAGACAACAGGATCATAAGGCTCTATGAAAAACATGACATTAACAACTGAATTATAAGAAAGCAGTGTAAATGCAACAGGATGTATAACAAAAAGATTAACCTACAAATTTTTCAAAGATAAATGTATGGAGGAAACTTTGGAAGAAACATTTTAGTGAATGGCCTTCATTCCTATATGCCGCCTATCTACACAGTTTTATTTTCTTCATCTACATGTTGCTGAAGCCCCAATTAGGAAATTTGCTACACATACACAAAATTCTGTTCAGAAAAAGTCTGTCAAGAAGCTTTGCAGTCCTGAAGCCACTCTGTATCAGAAAGAAATCAACAAAACTGTAAACTGAAGGCATGAAAAACCTAATTCATATGCCTGGAATTACATCTTCTATACAGAAAGGGTAAAATACCTCACTCCTTTTTTGGCCGTCCCTTTTATAGAGCCAGGTTAAATTCTGAGGATAGTGCAAAGAGGGAGGAAAGAAAAATTTTAACTGAATCAGAGAGAGATTAAAAAAACAATCCTGTGAAAAGGATTGTAGCAGGTACTGCTGCTTTAGCAGTGAATTTTAAATGCCAGATTTCAATTCCCTTCTGAAACAACAAACACATACCACAGAGCTATAATAAATCCAAACACAACAGATTAGACTAACAAAGCAACAGTGGGTCTGCACTATTTACATATACAAATCCAATGTATGGACACAAGGGGAGAACATCAAGACAAATGCACAGTAACATACTACAAAAAGAAGGTGCCGATGGTATAATAACTGAAGTGGCTGTATTTGTCTCTGGACAGTTCTAGTTTCACTGCTATTCACTAGGCATTTTTCACAAAAGGGGAGAGAAAGAACAATAAATCTTTTTTTTTTGTCTTCAAATCTTGGCTTCCCAAATTAAATCGATTTTTGTTATTTGGCTATTCATGAATCTGAAAGTTTCTCCTCATTGTGGCAGCAGGGAGATTTCAATTGCTAAGTTTACATACAGATTTTTTGGTACTATGTAAAAGTAAACTAACACACATGCACATGTTCAGATAACTGTATCAGTGCATAAATGTCACTGGAGCTATGGCATTAACATTGAAACATTTAATCTTGTAAATCTGAAACCACAGGAATTGTTGTTTTGATGATCAACCGATGCATTTATTTTTTTTTCCCATTTGGTGTAAGGTGGTTAAATACAAAAGCATATAGTCCTTTACTACAAGGCATTTATGCACTTACACATTTGCTCCATAGCACTCCCGCGACAAAAACCAGCCAAACAATCCCTACCTGTACCCACATAATACACTACAGAACAGGTACCTTCTGCTTATCACCTGTTTACTTTGTGCATTACATCTTCTCACTTCCCCATTTCCCACCTTTAATGCTCATACACATTATTTATTCATCGCTCCCTTCAAAGAGCTGAGTATGATGTTGAGTCTTCAAAGGAAAGAGGATTTTTTAAAAAGTCTACCAAGTAGAGAAAATGAGTATCACACAGCCACAAATAGATTCTGAATGCACCTTTGCAAGTTGTATTACTCACTGAAGTCACCAGCCCCTGGCCAAATGACCCCTACTGACAATATCCTGCCAGATTCCACTAAATGAAGTTCTGGAAATGTGTATTCCTCCCAAACACAGGCTCTTTCTCTCCACAGGTCAAAGAATGAAGGAACAAACCACTACTGCAGGTTCTTAGCTGATTTGATTGAAAAGACAGGAAGACCAACAACTATATCAGCAAACGATTTCTAAGTCTGCCCTGACAGCACCCTCTGTTTTCTGCAAATTCAGATGCACCAACTGCAGCCCCAGAAACACGTAAGTAACAGCATTATTTATTTGCTGATAAGAAAAACAGTACATGTACTACATGTAACAAACTGGGTTACCAGAACAGCTAGCCTGTACACCTAAGTGGCACGAATTATGCTCCTCTCCTTTGTAGATTGCTCTCAGGTATCCTGTGTGACACTACTGAATGAAAATAGCACTTCCACAGGACTGTCTACTGCAGCAGCTGTTCATGCGCTAACACACCTAAAGCTCACCCGTGAAAGGCCAAGGGCACCCAGTCAGAGTCACCAGCTGTGATATTAAACACCACGTCCCTGTGACCCATGGCAAAGCAGGAGTCACAGGAAGGAGATCCTCATTTCCAGCAGGAATTTTTCAGGCCTGTCTAGGTTCAGCTCCCAAGCATTGGATCACTTGATGGGGAACAGTGGCATGGATGGGAGAAAAGTTTCCAAATACTTTGTGCTACCCGTCCCATTCAGAAGAAAAATACTAAGCAGTGAGCTACAAAGAGCTCATCAATTAGTACATTTTAGAGCACGTACAGAAAATAAAATTGTTTCCCTTTTGCACAGAGTTCTGCAATGGCTTGAGTACACACTGGTACTATGATAACACTATCTGAAGCTGCCCAACTTCACGCACTTAAGCAACGCTATGTTGCCTCTTTGAGCAAGTCGCTCTTTTACCAATGACATTCCGACGGGAGCAGAAAAGGACTTGAGACACAGCCTTCAGTGAACTGCCGTGCAAGCGTTCCCGCAATTCGGAGGTCTCTCTGAGCAAAGTCTAGATTTTTCCCGTGCTAGCCCCCAGCACAACTTTTGCCATTCAAAGCCCTGTCGAGGGGCAGAGTGCGGGCAGGCTCCCGCGGCCGCGGGAGGCCAGCAGGACACCAGGTTTGGGTGGCGATGCGCTCCACGGTGGAGCCGGGGCCGCGCCACCTCCGTCCCCGCCGGCGGGCAGGGCGGCCGCCGCCCGCTCCGCTCCCCTCCCGCTACTCACCCCCGCGACCTGCCGGACCGGAGCGGCAGCGGCGAAGTCCGGTGGCGGCAGGCGGCGGCGGCCGCGGCACATCAGGACGATCAGGGTGCCCAACGCGGCGGCGGCGGCGGCGCAGCCC
>VZRE01008020.1:21714-48327 GCA_013396775.1 Cephalopterus ornatus
GCTGGGCGGCGGGAGCCGACGGCCGCAGCAGCAGCCAGGGAGGCCCCGCCGCGCCGCTCCGAGTCCGGCCGGGGAGGGGGCGGAGGCGGGGGCGGTGCCTGCCGGACGGGCGGGCCGGGCACATGTGCGCTCGCCGCACCGCCCCACGGCTGGGCCCGGCCTCTCTTCCGCGTCCCGTGGTGTGTCCCGTGGGGCTCCGCCGTGCTGGGGCTGGAGTGGTCCCCACGCACAGCCCAGGAAACCGGAACGCTCGGACGAACCGAGGAGCGTGAGGTGCCTTCCCGCGGGGACCTCCGCCGGCTTCGGTGTGAAGCTGGGCCCCACGGAATGCTAGCGGGCGCCTCTCCGCCACGGGGGCTGCAGCACACAGCGGGCGGCTCGGCCCAGACGGGCCCGGGGTGATCACACCGCAGCACCGAGGCCTGGCCGGAGCTCATGACAAAGCCGTGACCTGGGACGCCGCTGGGATCCGGACCCTTTCCTGAATGAGCGCAGTACACATCGCTCCGCCTGCACTCCTTTCATCAGCCAAAGGAGACCATATATAACTGGATTTCTGAAAAAAAAGTTGATAGAACAGCGATCAAAATGGTACAACAGTGATTCTGCACAACTCAGCCCCACTACCCGAACGGAAGCCTGTCACCATGCTCCTTCCGCTGGTCTGATGTTTTACAGCTGCTTGTGGCAGATTCTGAGAAAAAATTCTAGGAACGGTGTAAGCCTTGCTATATTTCAGCTGTGCTCAGGACATATGTGCACCTTCCCATAGGCACGGCACAGTTACAGCTCCTTTGAATTCACAGGTTCGTAGCAGCTACCAACCACAGCCCAAGTGAGAGGCCTTGATCTCTTCAGAGGAGGAGTAAAGGGCAGTGCCTTCCTTACAGAAGCTAGGCTGTGCAAAAGAGGATTTACAAGCGTTTACTCGTGGGCTTTGTTTTAAGAGCAAGTACCTGTAAACTCTGTAGAGGTATTTGCAGTTAAAAATGTTCTGGTAAGCAGTTTCCAGATTGCCACTGCTGTCACTTGCGAAGTGAAAAATAGCCCTGAATCTTACCTTTTAAACACAGCTGTTGTTGCAGAGGTTGGAGTAGATTTATTTGCAGTCCATAAAAAAGTTGCTTCTGTCAAATGACCTATGCTAGCCTGATGAAGAAAAGAAACAAATATCAAGGCTCTGATCTTGGGAATGGTTACATTTCCCTATAACTTAAAGAGAGCAACTAGCACTGTTTATAACACTACACTCCAAACTTCCTGTGCTTCTACGATGCTAAGCAAGCCAAGGGCATTGAGCATGAATAGGGCAGGTATCCAAAAGGCTCAATTACAGCCCAAGCATGGCACTTGTAACAGAAAAGTTGGGTATCAGCTCATAGTGCAGAACTGTAATGGAAATGTGCACAGAAGAGGCATGCAGCTAGTCAGAATTCTGAGTTACAACTAATGTTTTACTCCATCACAGTATTTTCTAAGGTAGTTCTAACCTAACTAACCAATGTGTGATGGTCCGGTCAGGCTCAAAGCAAAATTGTCTCCATATATCCTTGTTTGTGTGTAATAGAGGTTTGTATAGCAATGTATTTCCTCTCAAAATCCCAAAGTAGTTATGAAGGGATTTTAGCTCCCCTCTTGGGGATACACTGCTCCTTACTTTGACCCAGAGTCCTTACAGTACCTTAAATATAATTTTATTACAGTTTATTCTATTTAGTGGATATTAAATTGCACAAAATCCTTTTATATACTAGCTGAGACCATTCACAGTGTCCAAGTAAAATCTCTAATGTGGTTGAAGACGAAAATCATCATATCCTAATAGTGAAAGTACTACTGCAAAGGCAGTCCTTTCCCAGGCAAACTACCTTGTGGCAAAACATCCTGATACTTCACTGAAGTGCTTTGGGATGAGATTTTTTGCAATATTTGTGGTCATTAAGACCAACAGAGAGATTCTTGGAGAGCGTGAAAGCTTTTGGATGAGGTCCAACATGCCAGAAGGTTTCCTCTAACGTTGTTTTATTCTCATCAGGTAGACAACAGAAAGCAAAGTTCCATCTCCCAGCACACACTTTATCTATCAAAGATTTCAGAATATACAGGGCTTTGGACTGAGTTCAAGGTCTATTCTGGGATCTTAATAAAGATCCACACAAGGAACCAGGCAGAGACCTTCTACTGCAAATGCATTCAGGAAACTGCCAGGGCCTCTGTCAAAGCTACTTAAGGGAATTGAATTTTAAAATTAACCTGAAGCAGAGCACGTAATGTTGTTAGTCCTATGTAAACAGAGATTATTTTCTTATTACAGTATTAATTCTCAGAAGCAGAGAGGAAAATAAAAAAACCCAAAGCCTACCTGCAATTATGGTTTAGCCCTGCAGTGCTTATGCACAAAACCAGTTCTTGTCTGAGTGAGTAATCCCACCAATTTTAGCTAGGATTTACACATCATACCCTGAATTAGATATGTCAAAATCAATTCAAGTGTGTATCCACAGAGCTAGAAGAAGATTTGGTTCTTTTTCTTTTAGTTTATAATAAGATTCTATGACTTTTCAACCTGAGCTACAATTCCTAATATTTTAGATGACATCCTAGCTCCACTGAAGTTAATGGCAATTTTCAAGTTTACCTCTGTGTTATTTGAACTTCCCCTTTTGTGCTTTAAAAATTACTTTTCTGTGTAAGACAAAAGGACTTCAGAGGTCAGTTTTCTGAACTGGGGGTTATTATATTCTCCTTCTGTAACTATTTAATCAGTCATGGAACTAGTTTATGTGGAAAGAGATTCAAACTCTACCTTACTCAAGCATTAGAGCAAACATCTTTTCTACAAAGGTAAGACAATTATAATCTTGTTTTAAAACAGAAATTATGTCTGGTTTGGGGGAAAGAGTCAGCATCTTCACTTTTTTCCTTTGAGCCAGGAGTATAATTTCTCTTTGTAACATACCCTAGACAAAGCCTCACTAATTTGAACACAGTTTTACAGCTGCCTTTAGTGGCAATCTTTCAACTTGCACCTTCACAGTACTGCAACTTTACACTTCAAAAAATTTGCACCTTTAAAATGTTTGGGCAAGCTTAAAATTAATATTTTCTTATGGGCTTTTTCACACTTACTTTTTGTTTTGTGAGCCTTTCTGGCTCAGATCCCATTGCTATAAATGTTACCAAGTTACCACTTCTCAGTTAAAATGGAAATTTACATTATAGGCAAAAAAGGTACATAAAGTGCATACTTGGTTTATATTTTTAGCATACTTACAACTTTGAATGAATTACATGCTTTTTAGTAACTGCTATGGTGCTACATTGCAGTTACAGTCATATTAACAGTTTATAGAAATTTCTAAGATTCTGGGTACAAAACCCACATGGGCTCATGAACTTTTAAACCTGGTGGTAAACCAGGTAAACCTGGATAACTAACACTGTTAGAAGCAATCATACGAATCCTAGCTAACCGAGCAAGAGAAATGGAGATAGCATGTTATACTTCTCAGTATCTTAAATGTACAAAATATGTAAGTTACATTAATATTAACTGATTTTATTTTTTGCTACACCTTTCAAGACAGTGGTATTGTATTTTGCATATTTGCAGGCAGGAACTTGACACACAGGAAAAAAGGACAAAGGCACCCATTTAGTGTCCTATGTGAGGTACCCAAGACCTCACATGGTATGGTCAGGAAAGGCTCAGCATTTTGTAGCACAGTGTTTTCCAAATACAGCTTCTGTTGATTTTAGATGCGGTGTCATTACTGAATGTTTCAACAGTAAACTGAGTCAGGTGCCAGAAAAATAAGAATGAAACACACGACCAAGTATAAAAATTTAGTCTACATAGTTTGCAGAACATCCATTAAACACTGTGTAGCACAAGTAGAACTTGACTCTGGTTAACATAGACACATTCAGTTTTTTTACTCGAGATTTCTTTCTTTTCTTGTAGTGTTCTGACACATTTACTACATATATTTAAAAATATGTGTGTGTATATACACACATGTACATATGTGCCTCTGTGTGTGTGTGTGTTCATATGTCCCAAGTGAAATAGGGCAATATACACAACAATTGACTTGGCTGCACAGCCCTGATTTAACTAAAAATGCAGCATGCTCAGCAAAAAACATGATTGTGTCATTAAATCTATTTCATGATGAACAACAGGGCCAAAGTCAAGTTGAATTTTGAGTTTTGAATATGTGGATCAGTAACCTGGAAATCTTTCTTTTCACATAATTCTTTCCCACTTTGTTAAAAAGTAACATTACTATCATGAAAGAAATGCCAAGGTCTGCTCTTGCAACTAAACCCTTTGAAAGAGCTGGGACCGTCCCCATCCTTACATAGGACACGTCCACTTCCCAGTGGCAGATCACTAGTAGGTGATCACCACTTACCTAGTCAGCGGCAGAAGTAAAGAAACTGCCTGAAGGTTCTGTCCATGTTTCTACAGCAATTATATGAAATTCAAGGATGCTGAGATCAGGTTCACTTGCAGAAAGGTCCAGATCCAACCACAAATATTTGAATCAGATGTCCCTAGAAGCCCCTCAGATTAGTTTCCCCTCTCCATTTCCTCAGGATGCGTCACCCAGTGCTGCAGCCCTGGCACTATAATGTAGGGGCCCATCACTTCAACTTGTGGTCCTGTTGTCTTAACCTGGGGCACCATCACCTTAGGGTGGCTCACCTTAACCTGGGCAACCACCCTCTCAGCCTGGGTCACCATCCCCTCCATGTAGGCTACCAGCACATCAACCAGGAGTGCCAGCATCCCAACCTGGGGCACCATCATCCAATCTGGAGCACCATCACCTCAATATGGGGCACTGCTACCCCAATATGGAAATCCATCATCTCAGCATGGGGCTTCATTGCCTTAACCTTGGGCACCATTATCTCAAACTGTGATTCTGTCACCTCAACCTGCAGCCCCATTACAGCACTCTGTGGGCAATCATCTCAACGAGGGACATTATCAGCTCTGCTTGGACTGGCCCCATTGCCTCAATATGGGGGCAATCACCTCAACTAGGAGCACTATCACCCCCCCAGGCCATATTGCCATATTGCCTCTGCCCAGCATACCACTGTCTCAACGCAGAGCCCCATGGCCTCAGCTTGAGGCACAATCACCTCAGCATGCAGATCCATCACCTCAACTGGGAGCAACACCATGTCAGCCTGAGGCACTATTACATCAACCTGTGGACCCATCACTTCAGCCTGAAGCCACACCACCACAATCTGGGGATCATCTTGCGGCACAATCACCTCAGCTTGGGGTCCCGTGGCCTCGGCAAGAGTCCCAGCTCTCTGCCCCATTCCCGCAAAGCTGAGAAGGCTGGGAAGGGACTGGTGTCTGTATCAGAAATACTGTGGCCAGAGGGACTAGGGAAGTGATTCTTCTCCTGTATTTGACACTGGTGAGGCCACACCTCAAGTACTGTGTCCATTTCTGGACCTCTCAATTCAGGAAGGAGATTGAGGTGCTGGAGAAAGCCCAGAGAAACAAAGCAAGTCCAGAGAAACAAAGCTGATGAAGGGTCTGGAGCACAAGTCTTATGAGGAGCAGCTGAAGGAGGTGAAGTTGTTTAGCCTGGAGATGAGAAGACTCAGGGAGACCTTACTGCTCTCTGCAAGGAGATTGTAGCCATGTGAGGATCAGCCTTTTCTCCCAGGCAACCAGTGACAAGATGAGAGGGCATAGTCTTAAGTTGTGCCACGGGAGGTTTAAGTTGGACGTTAGGAAGAATTTTTTCACGGGGTGATTAGCCATTGGAATGGGCTGCCCAGGGAGGTGGTGGAGTAACCGTCCCTGAAGGAGTTTAAGAGAAGACTGGACGTGGCACTTAGTGCCATGGTCTAGTTGACAAGGTGGTGCTCGGTCATAGGTTGGACTCGATGATCTCGGAGCTCTATTCCAACCAAACTGTTTCTGTGGTGCTGTGGACAGCCCGTGCCTGAGGGGCACCACCCACCAGGAGGTCCCGGCGCCCCGCTCCCTCCCCGCCCCGCTCAGGCGCCGCCTGTTCCCGCCCAGCGGGCGGGGCTGCGCAGGAGCCGAGCGGGAGCGAGGTGGCGGTGGCAGCGCTGCGCGGCTTTCGCTTCTCTCCTCCCCTCTGTCTCTCTTCCCGTGCCTGTGAGTATCCGCCCTGGCTGCCTGCGCGGTTACCACAACAAAGCCGGGGGAAGGGGAGGGCTAGGGGGGAGACGGCCGTGGCTGCTACTGCTGCTGCTTCTTGCGGGAGCTGGCGGCCCGGCGGTGGGGCCTGCGGTGCCTCCTCCCCACGGAAGGTGCCGGGAGGGCGGTTGGGGGCGGTTGGGGACGACGGGCATGTTCCTCCCCTGTCTGCGGCAATTTTTTCCCGAAACAAGGTGGGAGACCTGTTTTGTGCGTATGTACATATATATTATTTTTAACCAGAATATATATATATATATGTGTGTAAAATTTTCCTTTTAACTTGCCGTCTTCCCACTCGGGTCCCTGCCTGAGCGATGCGCACGTAGTTGTCCCCGAGCGCATGGTGCGCGCTGTCTTTGCAGGGCTGGGGCTGGCGTTGAGCTGCCAGAGTTGGTCGTACCGCCCTGACACGTGTGCTACGCCCCACATCAGTGTCATGCCTGCCCTCTTTGGTCCTTGGGAGGAATTGGAAAAGAGCCGAGAGATTCACTTGTGAGGCACCGGCCCTCGATGGTGTCGTAGCCGTCGGCTTTGGTAGTGAGTTACAGTGTCGTGCGCGCTATCCTTAAAGTTACCGGACTAGAAGGGACACGTTGCAGTGATGCTGAAATAGAGTTCAGTGGAGTGCTTTGGTTGGGTTTAATTAGTGGTATTTAAGTCAACTGAAATGGTCATTGTAAACAGCTTGCCTCAAGCATGTTAAATTATCGCAAGAGTCACTTCTCCACGCTTTCCTCAGGGCAACAGTCTTTCAACTCCCCCTGCCCTGCAGAGTTCTGCGCTAACAGTTCCCCAGGTGGGACTGTAGTTTGGAAAAATAACCAGCCACCAAAACTCTCGGCCCACGTGGATTTGTATGGAATCACTAAAGAGATAACTGTGAAACCTGGGCCGCTGCAGCAGAGCAAAGTACCGAATAGATTTGAAAGCGACTCAGCGAGATGATACAGCACAATGCAGTGTATGTTGTGTTTGTCAAACTCCGTGGGTTTTTTTTTTTCTGGAGTTTTCACAGCACGTTATGGAAATTGGCATTTTCAAATATAGTTCAGCATGTCTTATGGCACAACGTAATTTAGAATCATATAACCTTTATGCCTGGCTGAAGTTTTTTCTTTACAATTGTGCTAAACAGTTTTTCAGAAACTAGTATAGTATGCAAATACTTACACTTGTTCATTCTTACTATAAAACATATATTGAAAAAGTATTTGCATTTGGATGTGTATATATGTAAAACTTGTGTGGTTAAAATTCTTACGCATCATTCGTAAAAACACCAGGACAACAATGTGAGATGGAATGAATGTAACAGAAATAGCAGTGCTAAATTTGCTTTGTATCCCTGCTTTTGTCTGTAGTGAGGTGCTCAGTGTAGAGCATAGAGTGCATTATGCAACATTTTTACCTCTATGAAAAATAATTCATCTCTCTTTGTTGGATAAAAAATAACTGCTGGAGTTGTCAGTGGAGAGAGAACAAAGTTCCACAAAGTTAAATTCTTCAGAGTAGTTATTTGAAGACTAAAATGAAGTTGTCATCGCTAGAAAATAAGTAAGTATAAAAATGGGTTTGTGAAATAACTGGCATTTAAAAATATAGTTGTCAGAATTTTGGACTCTGTTTTTGAAATACCTCAAGCTTTCCCACCACTTATTCCTGTTTGGTTTTTTTTTTTTTCCCTGCAGTGCATATGTTGTTCCTTCGATTTTTCTCAACCTAGATAATACTTGTAGTGGTTTAGAATAGAAACCAAAGAAAAGGACAAGTAATTTAGGGACATTCTGTTCTTTTTCTTCGAACTTAAAAGTTTTATGACCTGCTGGGATTTTTGTTTTGATTTCGTGCTTGCCCAAGTTTAGTAGGGCATTCAGAGGGTACTGTGTTTCTTCATAAGACTGACATGGGCTTAGAGAGCCATCAAGACTACAGAGCCTGTTGAGGCTTTGAAAGTGCAATTGGCCAATACCTTTAAAGGCTCAACCCAGGAACACATAAAAGTGCAAAATTTGCAGGGTAGGTGGTATATGGTTGTGTGTGACATAGGGGACAGGAGCATCTGCAAGCTTTTTGAAGTCTGTTCTTTTGAATGACATAATATTGTACCTGAAGCTTTGATGTAAGAGTCTGAAAGTGAGCTGGATCCTAGATGAACCTAGGTATCTCCCTAAATTCTTGGGAGATTGGCCAACTTATTGTGATGAATGTACCTTATTGCTTTCACCAGAGCTGTTTCTTAAAGCTGTTTCATTCTTTGCTTCTCGGTGTTATGTTTGGCTAAGGCTGGTGACAGTAATGGTCTAAAAAATGACCTATGTTCCTTGACTAAGTTTTTTTTCCACCGAACAATGTCAAGGGATGTTTAAGTCACAATTCAAAGATGAGTATTTATCATTCTTAAAGTGTTGCATTGTAATAACACTGGAACTCCAGGAAACCTGTATTATGTTGAATTAAATAGAGCCCTATGTTTCAGTATCTTATCTGCTTTTCCATACTTGGTATCTTCTCATCTGAAGAAACAAGTTACAAAAATATGATGCAAGAGATTATCTCAAGAGGCTTTTACCTCATTTGCCCCATACACACATTTTGAGGAAACAAATATATTTAGACTCTTCCTAAGTGATATTTGTTGAAGCTTCTCTTTGTATACTGATTTAGTGACTGAATTTCTCTACTTCCCCCTGCCCATCTGTACCAGACAGTGCTTGTTCCTCCCACTGAAAATTTAGAATTGTATCTTATTTTCAGTGGCTGAGGAGAATCTAATTGTTACTTCTGTAAAACTGTATGTTTAAAACTGTGATAATAGGCACATCTTGTGATGGAGGGCCTTATGAAGGAAATCCTTCGAGAAACTCAGGTCTAATTGATGTGCGTGGAAGCACATCAATGCAAAACATTGAAGGAAATGCTGATGACGCCTATTTGTGTAGTCAGGTCACTAAGCATACTAAATCCATAACATTAGCAGCATGAAAACACTTCTAGTTCAGTGAGCATCTCTGTTGTGGGAGACAGGTCAGGTGTTGTGCCACTTGGTAGGGCTGGCCTGATATTCTGAAGTATCTTTGATTTATGTGCTGCTGGACTCCATCAATAGTTTGTGAAGTGGTGTACTTGCTTCCTTTGTGGTCCTGCCGTCTATTTCAGGGCTGGCTCAGAGACAAACCCAGAGAAGTCCTAAAGTAGGTGGCACATGAGCAGTGTAGATAGTCAGCTCTTGGATAAAAGTTTCAGTGCTCTTGAACTGTATTACGGGTTTATTTTTGAGATCTGGCTTCCCAACAATAGCAGATGGACATTGTAAATTCTAAACGTTTCTGGGCCATACCTCTACTGCGTGCAGTGAATGAGGCAGAAGCACGGACTGGTCACAACTAGTACTTAAGAGGTGAGACTGGGTGAAAGTGACCGTACAGATACTGGTGAAAGAATTGTTGTTTCTCATTTGCTTTTGAACTGTGGTTAAAGAGAGGTTTTATGGCTCTGTTGTAGTTTCAAATACCTGACTCCCAACAACTGCAACAACAGCCTTAGTGGGTCCTGAGGGATCTGATGGTTGAATGATATGCTTGGATCTTAAGGAAAGCACTTGCAGGTAGTCCCATGAGTGATGTACCAGTATGATGGCAAATGTTACTCCAGCCTTTATGTGGCAGATATGTTGAAGTTTTTCTTTAATAAGAGGAATTGTTTTCCTTTTTCTTGTGTGCCGTTGTGGACTACTCTGCCAGACTCACCCCCTTCTATTTTGGATAGTTTGGTTGAATACACATTGTCCCAAAATTTAAATCTTGATGTTGGGCAGAAATACTCCTCATAGATATGTGCAAGTATGCAGGAGTGGGAAAACTAAGCTGCCTTTTACTTTGCTCTTCACCCTCAATATCTGGTAGTACAGTCTGTCCTTTTCTGGGCTTTTTGTACCTCTTCTGTGTTGTTGGAAAACTGTGGCTGTGGGTCAGTTTTGGGAAATGTGAATGCCAGTGACTGGTTTCTCCCTAGCATCTTGCCTTTTAGTGTCTGGGGTAGCTGGAAGTGTGACTCTCCCAGATGGTGAGAAACTGTGTATGGCAGCAGGCCCATGAGACTTTTATGTGGCTGGTGTCACTTGTGCTTGTAGAGGTGGAGGGCCTTCTGAAGGATATCCTTCATAAGCTGCTGATACTTTTGTCAACCAACATATGACTCATTGTCTTTATTTTTGGTTTTGATTGTATGCTTCTTCTTTTCCACCTGGGTTTGGAGGCTTTGCCAGTCGTTTTCTGGGATTCTCAGCAGTGAGTGAGTAGCCATGGTCTGTTTAGACAGGCCTGATGGCCATCACTCCCATTATTTAACCTCAGTATTGTCTGGCCCAGCCTTTCTGCTCAAGAGGTCACAAGGTGACCTTTGCTGAAGAACCTGAAGAACAAATATTTAGTGTATTTGTATGAGTGAAGTCCTGGAGCTACAGATACATGCCTCTCAGTGTAATGTATTTCACCTTTTCACAGTAGGGGAATGGCTTATTTTTGGCTCAAGAGGACATTTTTCTTTTTCCTTCCCCCCCTGTTTTTTTTGTCTGTTCTCCCTCTTCTCCTCCCCCACTCCATGCATTCACTTAAAAGCCTTTGCCCTGCAGTCATCTAGAGCTCTTTGGTGGTCATGTGCTTTCATTTGCTCTAACCAATGATGACAATTGACTGTGTTCCAGGATTCTCTAGTGCCCATTGGCTGAACTGAACTCTTATTTGAAATAGCCAGGAGACTGAGGACTTTCTGTTGCAATTCTTTTAAAAGGACTCAAGAGTACTTTAGAGCATCTCCAGTGAGCCTACCTCTGTTTGGGACAGAACTGCTGTTCTGTCATAGGTCTGGGAGTTCCTAATCTGTATCTCAGAGCATACAGGGGAAAATTCTTCCATTGTGTCCAGCAGAGAGAACCAGGACTAAATGTAAAGCAAAGCAAACAATGGGAACCTCTCCGCCACACTCCCCCCAGGAAAAGCAAAGGAATAAGGGCAGCGATGGCTGGATATACTGACCCCATAGATTTGAAGTAGCAAGTCTTCCCTCCTTCCTCTTCTCTAGCTAGGAGAGAGAAGAAGACAGTGAAAGGTGTTAGAAAGTCAGCTGAGAATCAGCCAGATGATGTCTTTCTTGTTTGTTTGTTGGGGGTTTTTTCAGCCTCAGCCAAAATTGAGGGAGGGAGAAGGAGGGGAAGTGTGGTTCATCCAGCGTTTTCAGCCTCTCCCAAGATCACCCTACAAAGAGGCGATTTAGCGGTTAGCAGATTTAAGGGGCCAGGATTCCCAGAGGGGAAGTAAGGGGTATGTAGAATTAGAGGATTTGGGAGTGTCATATAGAACATGTGCCATTGCTAGTATAAATCTTTTAATTAGAACACTTTAACCTTCCAACCCCTTACCTCTCAGACACTTGTTTCTGTTCTCCGAGATCAGGAGGCTGGGTCACTGTTCTGAAGAGGTACAAGTTTCCAGCTGAAAGGATAGATGCCATCTGTGGAAGCACTAATTGTTTGGGCTGGGAGAAGGTTGCCCACTTGGTTACTTCTTTCATTATCAATTACACTTACAAAGCAAAATTAATACCCCTAAACCAGAAGGTGCCCTGTTGAAGCTAAATACAATATTATATTGCTCCTGATACTTTATATGTTTGTTAATACATCCTAAGGTGATGTCTGTTCCTTTTTGTTGCTGGAAACATGCTATTGATGTATCTTGGGTGTGCTATAGCTGTGCTGTATTATCGCCTTTGTGGTGATGCACTGTATGTACACAGTAACATTAGACATTTCTGATTGAGGCCCTAGCATGTGCAAAGGGCTTGTTTTCCACTTTTATCAAATACCAGAATCTTACAATGTCCTGGAGAGGCTGCATAATGTGATGTTCTGCATGCTAGGAATCTGTATGTTACCAGAAAGAAAAACCAACTTTCCTTGGAGCGTGATGTTCTGCATGCTAGGAATTTGCATGTTATGAGGTCAGAGAAAGAAACAACTTTCCTCTCTATGTGAACCATCCTCTTCCTCAACTATGAAAGTGAAATGGTTAAAAGAAAAGAAGGTTGATCACTGCTTGTACTTGAGTGTTGAGCCTGCTCATTTGAGTTGATCATACTTGGGTTAGAGGGTTTCATGGCAGAAAGCCACAAAAAGCATGTATTGTAAATAAATACAGTGGGTCATTTGAATGAGCAGATAATAGTAAGTATTTGACTGTAATTAAGGTTTTTTGGGGATTTTAGAGTATCACTTGTTGATTCTGTATTTTAAAAATTGAGAGTGTAACAGAACTCTGTACTTCTCACAGAAATAAAATTACACTCTGTTGTATATAAATGGGCGTGAGAGTGTACAGGGAACCAACCTATTCATTTAGGCATAGTTTATCAGCAAAGTTGCTTCTTCTATATTGTGTCTTAGTGAATTCCAGCTTTGTTACAGACACTCTAGATGCATGAGTGGAATGGGATCCAAAAATACAATCTCTTTGTTTATTTCCTCTTGTTTATTTTTAATGGATAGGACAGAATTAATTAAACTTTAGTTTGTGAATGATTGTCAGTGAGAGAAACTGACCAACATGGCATGTCTGTTTCCCGTTAAGATGAAGGCTGAAGTCCTTAGGAACTAGTGCCAGAAGAGTGGAAGATGCCTGTAGCAGTGAAATGGCTGGTGATGCTGCTGCTGCTCCTTGGACATGGCCAGCCTGCTGAACTGTCTTCCTCCTTTTTTTCTACTGTGCATCTTTTTGTATATTAAAATGCATTAACCTTTTAGGAAGCTGCTCTAGGAAAACTTTCAGGAATACACATGATAGGTGTGCAGTGCAGACTATGCAAGCTGCCTGAAGCCAGGTATCATAAGAAGGGACATGGAGGGTGAAATCAGTAGCCCAGCTGAAGTGCATGTACGCCAAAGCACACAGCATGGGTAACAAACAGGAGGAGGCGAAAGCCATGGTGCAGCAGGAAAGCTATGAGGAAGTCGCCATCACGGAAACATGGTGGGATGACCTGAGTGACTGGAGTGCTGCAATGGATGGCTTCAAGCTCTTCAGAAGGGGTGTGTGAGGAAGGAGTAGTGGTGATCTAGCCCTCTACATTAAGGGAGTATTTTGAGTGTATGAAGGTCAAGGATAATGATGGAAAGGTTGAGTGCCTGTGGGTAAGAATCGGGGGAAAGGCTAATAAGGCTGTGACATTCTGGTGGGAGTCTGTTACAGACCAGCCAACCAGGATGAAGAGGCAGATGAAGTATTCTATAAGTAGCAGGGTGATGCTTCACCATTGCTAGCCCTTGTTTTTGTAGGAAACTTTAACTTGTTTGATGTCTGTGTTCCCAGGTGTTTTACTCCTTTGTTCTGTTGCCCTTTGAAGAGCTCAGTTCTTTGGAGAGTTATCTTTGTGGTACCAAAATTTGACCTCTGCTTCTATTGCTTAATAGTGTTTTAGGCATATACAACATCTAACCATATTAAGTCTCTTCAGTTCTTTGGCTTTATGGATCTTAAAACCATAGGACCACCTGTTTTTAAGGTTTATGTTGTGCTTTTTGTATTTGGGGTGCAGGTTTCTAGTTCCTCTAAAACAGTATTATTTGAGAAGGGCAAGATATCTGAGTGACATAGACTTATAAAAATTCTGTATTTTGAAGTAATTTTTAGCCAGAACCTTTCTTGGAAATTTCTTTTTTCACCTTTGTTTGCCATGGTAACAAATTATGTGTGGTTTAAAGGAGACCATTCCTCTTGTAAAATGTGCTGGTTCTCCAGTCTTGTGTAGTTGCTTCCACTGTCTTGATGTTTGGTTTCCTTGGGTCTAAGGAATGTTACATATTTATTGATTGCAGCTTACAAAATTTATGTAAAATCTATTGTAAAGAGTAGGAAGATAGTGCTGCTGGCGAGATGGGACCCTTGGTCTTTGATACTGGCTAGTTTTGTTTGGTTGTGAGGTGTTTGGATTTTTTTATTTTAACTCTGTATGTATACTGCTAATAAGCACCATATAATTCTGCAACAAATATGTCACAGTAGGAGTAGATTTGTGGAGCATAGTGGTTAGCACTGAGGTCCTGATATCCAGAATAATACGTATTTGGGCTAGCCATAATCTGGTCCCATGGACTGAAGAGTGACTCTGGTTTAAATGCATTGGTTTTGTGCCTGGAGCACACTTTTTAAAGCCTAGATTCGTCTGAAAGAATAAGTTTTCTTGCTGTAGTGTGGAGTGTGAGTTACAGAGGACTGTCAAGAAAAGCAGGCTCCTTATCCAAACTAAAACATGAACACTGACACACCATACATCTATCACAATTTAACCTACAGAGCCATTGATCTTTTGATGTAAATTGTAATTGCTCCTACTTTTAACTGCTGAAAGCCTGCAGTTTGAATGGCTGTGTCAGCCAAGATGGTGACCACCATATACTAACAAGGTTTTTAATACAAAATTCAAACTAATGATAGCTCTTTAGTGGCTCTATCTTAAAATGGCTCTAGCTTAAAGGGACAAAATAATGCACTTCAATTTCTTGTTTTTAATAGTTAACACTTTTTAGCCTCTAACCATGTTTGACTAATTTGCTTAGGAGCAATAGTTTTGAAATTGTGATGAGTTTTGTTGGCTTAAACTGAAACTTTTCAGTCTAACATAAGCTGTGTGCAATAACGTAGTACTAAATTTCTTTCCTGAACTCATTATGGAATTGTCTGTAGCAACATAACAATTAATTGCAGAATTATAAATTACTACAGCTGAAAGGGTAAAGAACAAAACTATTATACTAAAAGTGTCCTTGGATCTGTTTTTACACTAATCTTTGGAAATGTTGTCTGATGATTGCAGGTAGCACTTCGTATTTCAGTATGGACCATTTTGAAGACATATCAGATGGTGAAGTGGATCATGCTTTCTTTGACAGTGATTTTGAAGAAGAGAAAAAGAAAGCTGAAGAAAATGGTGAATGTATAGAGAAAGAAAGTACAAGGGCAGCTCTTGCAGGCACTGATTTGGTTTCTAATTCAAAGGATGCAAAGTGTTGTAAGGAGGAAAGTGAAGAAAAGCAGATAGATTTGCAAAAGCATCAGTCCCCAGAAAATAGCACAGATCGTCTTGGAGATGCTTCATCCCTGTCAGTTTCTCCCATTGCAGAGAATGCAGGTGCATCTGGAGCGACACCTGCAGCAAATAGAGGAACACAGGAGAACATTCCCACTGGAATCCCCAAAATAGTTAAAGAAGGTGAAGAAGATTATTATACCGATGAAGAAGATAGTAGTGATGATGGCAAAAAACAGAGGGTCAGACCAAAGTCAACTAAGCAACCAAACAACATAAAAAAGGCTAGCAAAAAATATACTAATATCAGCTCCTCATCTTCTTCTTCCTCCTCCTCGTCCTCCTCCTCATCATCTTCAAGCTCAGATACAGATTGTTCTGAAACAGATTCTGATAGCTGTTTATCAGATTCATCTCATTCTTCCCCAAAGAAGAATGTTTGTAGAAATGCTCTTTTGTCTCCAAAACAGAAATTCGAGTCAGCAATGAAATTAGTGGAAGGAAAACCAAAGCTTGGTGAGGACTTGGAGGAGTCTGAAGACACAGTGACTGACGTAACACCGCTGTCAACTCCAGACATCAGTCCTATCCAGTCTTTTGAACTTGTAGCATCAAATGATAAGAAACTAAAAGTAAAGAGACAGGAAAATGTGAACCAAGAATTATATGGTAATTTTGAGAATTTAAGTACAACACAAAATTTGCAAAACATAGGGGGCTGGGAAATCCAATCTTATATCTCTATTTTTTTCACTAGATTCCGAGTTTGATCGCAGATATAGTCGAAAAGTCTTGCATGATGCCATGGATCTGAATCAGCTTTTGAAAGGTGACTTTTAAATTTTCTTTTTACAAAGTACGACATCTGTACACTGTTGAGAACAGTTGAGTTCTAGTAGAAGAGCATGAGGTTTTAATGTGCCACGTGTTTTTAAAACCAGTTGATGTTTGAATGGTGTTGATATAATTCTTTGAATTCTTCTCTATGTAATAGTACTAATTCTATAGTAGTAAAAAGAAGCATGTGTTGGTTTGCATATACCTAGAAGTAAGATATACAAAGGGAGCAAATTTCTAAAAAAAATTTAACTTATTAAAAAATTTAACTTATTAACAAACTGAATAATAAAACTGCACATGCATTTCAAGGTGTACTGGACCATGCCACAATTTACTATCTAAATTAAAACACCAACTTTTCTGTTGAAATGCTGGATTATCAACCTCAAAAATTGAAAGAAAGTCCAAAATTTTGGTGCACGATAAATAGTATTCATATATTTAAACTTCTAGTACCTTTCTGATAATGAAACAGAAGTATCTGAAATTCTTTTTCTGAGGTAAGTGTATGCTTTCTAAAATACCATGGGTTGAGTAAAGGTATTTTAAAAGAAAAATAGCAGATAATCTTTACTGAAACTCAAAAGGTTGCTCCTGGCCAACAGACTTAATAGATCTTAATAATGAAGTCTAAGAGAGAACTTGGAAGCTCTTTCCCTGCATTCCTTGCAAACCTTCTTTATATGAGGTAAGAATGCACTGGATCATCTCATGTGCATATTTTAAGGTCTGCACGCTGCTTTTGCGTTTCTTCTTATGGCCTAGAGTTTTCAGTAGTAAAATCTGAAGAATAAAAGAGACTTGGCTCAAGAAATCTGCTGATCTGAGGTGAGGAAAGCCTCTTACAGTTTGAGTCTGGTACATTTCAAGCCAGGTTTGCTGTATTGAAGTAAGCCTGGATGGCTAAAACTGCATTTGTTGTTTTCTTTGCTTTGGACCTTGCCAAACTGAGCTTCTAGTGAATAAGGATTCAAAATGTATTGTGTGCATGATTTAACTTTCCTGTGAGTAAAAATGAGGATTTTACTTTTATGGAAATTCTTCTGATGGTAAGAAAAGCAACACTAGCCATTGAGAAAGGAAGAGCTTGTTCTCATTTCTGACCGTCCTTGTGCTTCAGCCACTCTTTCATACTAGGAAATACTCAAGCAGTTGCCAAAACATGATGTCAGAAGAGTTATTTCTAGGCAATTGAAATTATGATGTCCCCCATTTTTATTTGTTCCCTGTTAGCAAGAAGCTTTTTAATAACTGGTGATTATAGAAGGATTCATCTCATCCCTAAAACAAATGGGTATTATAGCTCAGAGTAGGTGTTCTCAGATGTGAATCTCTGGTGAGGGGAGGAAGTTTTTCCTCAAAACTGAAAACCAATTCCAAAAAACAATAATAAAGATAGAGTAACGGGAAGTAGAATTCACATAGTCTGGCAGCTATTGTTTCTGATTAACATGCATATTACTCCCAAGCGCCTCTCTAAATCAGCAAGCACAACATAGCTTAATTAGTTTGGGCATTTTGAAGTTTAAATGGGGCAGAATTATTAATGGTGCAAAGTAACTACTCTGGGAAATATGAGCTAATCTTATTCTGAGTTATTGCTTCCAGATTTTTTTGTACTTACTGGGAAATAAAAGAAGTGCAAATGATTTTTCCCCCCACCCCACAGTCTGCATTATCAGAACTGCATAGACATTTCTTGAAGTGAGAACACTGTAAGCCCAGACCTGAGTACATGAAAGAATACTTAAATGATCACGATTTGATTTAAAAGTATAATATTCTTCCAGTAATCTATACCGATGAAGCATTTTGTTTAAAATTTCCGTCAAATATTCTTGTAATATAGCAGGACGTAAGCATTTGCAGCAGTTACGCAAGTTTAATTTCCCAAAGGTCCCCAGAAACTTGCAAAATTTCTGTGTGATCTGTCACTGTATTGTTTCTAGGGGACATGCAGTAATTTATTTTGTACAATTATTCACATTACCAGTGCGTACATTTGGGAAGACTAGAATCTCTTGTATTAAAAAAAAAAGAAAAGCAAGAGCAAGGAAAGGAAAGAAATCTGTTCAAAGAACAAGTTTCAGACTGGAACAAGAGTCTGCTTATTAGGCAGCAAGGTAGTTTATGTACGTTAAAGCAAAAGTAATTTGAAGCATTTAGAAAATGTTGCAGTTATGTTCCCTTGATACATATTTTTGTTCATATTGGAAACTATTCATTTTTAAGGAGTTTTAAAAAATGATATGCAGATAAAAAAAGCATTATCGTGCCTTTATAACTCCTAAAGCTGTGCTTGCCTTTGATAGAAACCAAATTTTCAGTTATGCTATTCTGAGAAGGTAAAATCTCACAAATAACACAACTGTAGCTGTGCTTGCTCTCTGCCTTTAGACAAGTCCCTCAATTTATGTAGTTCAGAATAGAGTTGTCTGCTAATATTGCTATGTATCTCTATTTGAATTTGTTTGGTATCAATACAGTGGGATTGCCCAAGGTATATACAGTGCTAAAGAATTTAACACTTCATGTTTTCTTCTCTGTAAAATGGGGTTGATACCTGCTTATTTTACTGAAGTGTCTGTGAGACTTAGTCTGTAAATCCATGGTATTAGCTATTATTAACTTGAGGAGGTGGTGTGATGGGGTAAGTAGGGCAATTGGCCACAGGCTGAAGACCAGTTCTATCCTTGAAGCTCTCACTGACCTCTGTGACAATAAATCTTTTTGCTTCTTCTGTGCTTTAGATTTTTAAAATAGTCAGAGCTCCCCATGTGAAAAGCCCTGTGATATTAATATTATTATGAAAATAAAAGCTCTGTGTTTCTGAATAAAATCTATTGTAGAAAGTTAAATAGCACCTTCAACTGAACATGTAGCAATTGCTTTCACTTTTTTTTTTTTGCTATGATTTGTCACTCAGGAAATGGAAAAAGGTTTTGATAACCGAAACTTTGTCCTCCTAGGGATATGTTTTCTGTGTGCTCGTTCATGCTGAACTAGTACATTTGTAGAATAACTGTTAAGCAGTATCTAAATTTAGATTAGACACTAAAATATATATGTACCTAAACTATAGAGTTGAACTAAACATATATAGCTTTTCTATTGAGTTTCATTTATTTTGCATTTTCAGAGTTTGAACTCTGTGTGTGCATGTGTATGCATATGCTTTGTTTTCACGGATCTAGAAACTCATGTTGAGGTAGAAGACCAATTATCAGCTTATTCTTATATTTAGAATTTGAGAACAGATTGAAAGTCTGTAAGGTTATGAAGAGATTTAGACTTTACCAACATCCATGAGAAAATGTGTAATTATGGAGTAAAAAAAAATTCAGCACCTGCAAAATACCTGTTTTCTTTCTCATGACATTGAGGTAACTGGCAGCCCATTTAAGCATATTTAAGTAGGGAAAATTTATACCTGAGAAGGACATTCTCCTTGTAAGAAGTAATATGCACATAGGTAAACCCAGATGAACAAACCTCGGCTAAAGTATTAAGGAAAAGTTTATTCTGAAGTCCGAAATCCTAAATACTCTGCTGAAAATCGTGCAGCAGGCAAAAAAAGCAGCCCTGGGAGGCCCATTCAGGTGCCTTTGTAACAACACCTTTTGCATGCGCATGACTTCCAATTTCCTCTGTGCTTTATGGTTTCTTTCTCTCCCTAGAGGCCCCCGACAAGTGTGACAACTGTCACCTCTTCTTGCAAAAGGGGAGTTAACTTCTCAAAACAGGCAAAAAATAGGTAGTACCATTCATGGGAAAGAATTTTCTCCCACACTGGGTTTTTTCTAGGCCTCGTTTTCTTAGCAGCGAAAAACTCCTTGAGCGAAACTCTTTTTTACTCCTCGAATAAATCTTCTGTGTTTACCCTTCTTTCCCTACACTCCTTTTCTTTAAAAAAAACACTGAATCATGAATTCTTCAAAATCCCTTTTAAAGAGCTCTGTGGTGTGATGTAATGGATGTTCTAAGAAGTATTTGTTTAGAGAAGCCACAGGGAAAGAAATAGTTTAAGACTGAAACTGCTAGACAATGATGAAGAACAGTAGTCGATTTAATCCTTTAGTATTTTTCAGGTGTGTTACAGATGTGGTATTGGAGCAGTATAAAACAAAACATGAGGCAAGTGTAAACACTGAAGCAATTTGTACTGGGATTGCAACAAATACACTGAAACATGCATGATTTTGATTTTAGCCTTATTCCCATTAGGACAGCTGTATCATCCCATCCTAATGCATTTGACTTGCTAATTATAATTTGTATTTTTTATAAGATTTGACCTTTCTCATTCTGTAAGGTCATTTCAATGCTTAGAAATTGAAAGCAATAAACAGCTTATTTATTGCTTAAAAAAAAAAGTCAGGTATCTCTCCATGGAAACCAGCTTTCATAGAAGTCCTGTGAATACCAGGGAATTTTCTTCTTCTGTTTCCCAGTAAATGAGAAGTAGACTGCACACTGTGAAGTCGTTATGCAAATGCTGCTGCTTATTTATCACCTCCCCCAAATTATATTTATGGTCTGACTGACAATGAAAGTAAGTAGGGGTTTAGTTAAATTACTTATTACCCACTGATAGAGTATGGATACAATAGGTAAATCATATTTAATTTTTTCAAGACTCACAAACTCTTTAGAACCTGAAATCATAACCTGAAATTGTAGTGTTATCTGATGTTGTCAGTGGCCACTGCAAAAATAGGTAAACCATTCAAACCCTTATGCCTTGTGATTAAAGAATAGTGTTGTTTTTGGTTATTGGTGGTGAATTGTCCCTGGTTTTGTGGGCATCTGCTGACTTTTCTTAGACACCTACTGTCTTTGCCATGAAAGCGGTGTTGTTGTCAGGTGTTGAATGGTGAAGTGCATTCAGTGCATATGGGACGTAAATTTCTGCTGTAGATTACCTGATTTTCTGTCATAGTGTGTGGAGAATAGGAATATGATGCTGTATCATCAAAGTGGTGCTTTGCAAAGGCAGGTTGGACAGATTTTCAGCCATAACTTTGGAAGTAGTGTCAGCTATTACTGCTGATTGAGGTTTGGAGGTCAGAAGCCTCTTTCTGAACTATGGAAAGAGTGTCGCTTCTGCTTCAGAAAGACCTGCAGAAGTTTTTGCTCACTGCCTTCTAGATTGCTTCTATGATATATTTGGGCATCATTTGAGGAGTAGTCCCCTGCCTTTTGCTTGTTTTGTTAGGAACAAGCAGTTATGCTGTAGTATTAGTGATACTCTTTCAGTAAAATGACACAGCATGCATTTTTTTTCCACTAGTAGTCATTTTTTTCTACTCTTAGTCTTTTTTTCTACTGAAGTTTAAACTCTCCTGTCACACAGTTCCTGAGAAAATCAATGTTGCATTTGCGTGGTTTAGGAAAGATCATCTATAGATAGGCTTTAGCAAGTTATGTTTTGCTTTGGAGTAGTATTTGCAGCTTAAATTCTTCCTTAACATATATCTTAACTAAGTAAAACACAACTCTTATTTATTAATTTGCCAACTTGAAGACCAGCAAACCAACTAGTTTTACTGTGTTACCTGATCCAATGCCTTGGTGTATTGCAGCACTTGTTCTGCAAAGAGCTAGTTGTGAAATTTCAGGTGTTATTCCTGGGTCATTGGGAAGGCTCATAATAAAAACATCGTTTGAGGTACTGAAGAAATTAAGGAGAAACTAAAAAGTTTTAGATTGATCTTTTTACTCCATGCCCCTGAAAAAACTTGCTGCTGCATGTGTTATATTGGGTCTGAACTTCTGGTGCAAAATTAATGAGTCTTCTGTAATTCAACTGTATATCAATGGATTACTTGCTTTTGGCAGTCCTCTGATCAGGCCTCACTGAATAACTTCACAGCAAAACCTTTGCGGTTATCTTAATTCTTTCACTGTATTAATATATTACTTTTGAGTTGTGATAAATTCAGTTATGACTTGTAGCAAGCTCTTAACCTTGAGAGCTGTCTGGAAGCTGTTGGCCGTAGTAAAGTCAATGTCTACACGAAAAATAAATAATAAATACTTGGGAGTCTAAGAATGAACAACATACTAAAGAAAGTGAGCTGGAGACTCCTTCTGCCTGACACAAGTGGGAAAGGCTATCTTTGTGGTGAGGTGATAAAGCTGTGGATGAGGCGCTGAAGAAGTGTAATATATTTAAAAGACTTATGAGAGACTAAGGAAAAGAAGAATGAAAAAAGAAAAGTCTGTATGGGGAAGGATGTGACTGAAGGAGGTCAATGTGACTGGCAGGTGAGAGTAAATCAGTAAAATTTTGTCATGCTTTTTTCGTATATATATATATATATATAAAAGTAGTAGTGTATATATATATATATATAAGTAGTAGTATCCAGTAGAGCAGTGCATTCTATGATTCTATGGGTATGTACATAGCTATGTATTCACACTAATTGCCTGAGAGCTTCTTTTTGGTAAAATACTATGGTGTTTAATGCTACAGAAGTTGCAGACCACTACCCCCTGGGGATCTGAGGGACAAAGTAATGCAGTACTTGTGGAGCCCTGCATGTTGCATCACTACAGGGTACCTTGAATCATTGTTTCTAAAAGCATTTACTGACCTGCAGTAATGGGGGGAAGGGGAAAGGTGTTTGTTCCATGTTTCTGCTCTAGTTTTATTTTTTTCATCACACCTGCCAAAGTATAGCCAGCTTGTATCCTACAGAGAATTAAAAGTCACATACCACTGAAGACATGAAATCTGTATTTCTAATTGAAAATGTCTTCATCCAGAATACCATTGCTTTAAATTGAATTTGACTAGTTCACACCTTTCGCGGAAACAAAAGAGTTACTGTAAATTTTCACTGACGGTTATTCAGAAGCTTAAGTGTCTCTTGTAAGTGATTCATCACCAATAGCATCAGTGCCACAAAGTTAGGTCAAGACTTGAGTTCAGCAGCTATTCTGTGCCACAACCTGATTTCCACTCTTGCATATGATATGCAGTCTTCTTGAACCCATGAGGTGCTGTGGATATAAGGCAAAAAGTAAAATTACCTTTCATAGCTCCTTAATAATACAATTATCCATTATATAACATTTTATCTTCTTCAGATGGTTGTTCAAATTACTTTCTACCACTTGTATTCTGCAGTGCTGGTTTTGCATGTTCTCATAAAGATATATTTAATTATTTTCTACTGAGAGGTATGCTGCAGTTTGATGTTGTCTTATGAATTGTGTGGTTCTAGCTATTTTCTTTGCATTTCTTTTTGTACCTTGTAGGCTTATCTGGATGAGTCTTATTCCAGGTCTGTTTCCTCCAATGGCGTCAATGGCTGTACTAGTTTTCCCTTGGGAATAACTTACTAAACTGCAAAGATGTTTTTCAAGACATTTATACTTTATTAACCTGTTGGTTGGCACACTTGGTCTGTGCTAATTTGCATTGTGTCTTTGTTATGAGGTGATTTGCGTTTTCTCTTGACAGATGAAAGCAGTATTTGCTAATGTGGGGAACCTCACAGTTAGAGCTGCCTAGGGGCAGTTCTTGCCTGTATTCACTAGCATAGTGATGGAGCAAGCTTTCTAATTTCCAGAGGGATGTTGAAATTCATGAATTGTTTGGATTTTGGTTTTTGGATACTGTTCCTGAATTTCTCAAAGACAGTAGCAATATTTACTTGCATCAGTTCTGAAATAAACTCAGTTGAAACACTGCAAGAAAGATTTCATTTTGTTTTGAAGTAAGAAAACACTCATGATTCTTTGAAGTTTTTAAGCTGTTATTGTCTGACTCAGACATCCCTTGCCAACAGGTTGCTAATGTGGAAGTGTTTGCTGAGGAAATATTACTGCATGCCTCGGTTGTTTTTTTTTATTTTTTGCTTTGGATGCTTGTTTTGCTTGTGTGGAGCTTTTAGGGGTAAGAGTGAGGGATGTCTTCTGAAGGCACTGTGATATTGGAGGAATGTGGGGAATGGCTTGAATAAGGCTTCCTTATCTGTGTCTCAGCTCCAAAAATCTGTTTAATCTAATGTGGTATTGCCATTCCTGTACTGTAGATAATGGAGTGGTTTGATGGGGTAATACATGACAGCATAGCTCTTAAAGCAGTTGCCAGAAGATGTACTGCAGAGCTTTTTAAAGCAAAGGCTTAGAAATAGGTCAACAGCAAAGCTCCAGTGGAACTATAATAAATATAGCCGTCTCTGGCTAAGAGTGAAGTTTTCCAGTAATCTTACCTTGCAGTTGTGCAAGTCTGACTTGCTGTGTGTTTTTAAGTGTGCATTCTTTACCTTGAAACCTTATAGCATGGTTTAATTGTTGTTTGTTTACTGTTTTAGATTGCCAGGCCCCAATAATTTTTGTTTTGTTATATGTGCTCACTCATTTCCATCCATTAAATTTAATTTTCGTAATTCCCTTTGCATTTCCTGCACCAGCAGGATTGCTTCAGGAGCAAAGGGTCAACAAAATCACTACAGGGAGTGCACTTTGTGCCTCTGAGTTATGCTTCCCCAGTGTCAGTTTTCTATCTGAAACATCATTTCTATTCTGCCTCTCAGCTGAGACAGATATTTTAGATTAGCTTTGGAACCAAGTTTAAATCTTTTTCTATGTGCAAGCATCTAAATAATAATTTATGGTTTAATTCTTGGTTCTGTCATTTATTTCAATACTGAAGTTGTGTTTTCTAATTTAATACTGTTTTTCTAATATTTTTCTCACTGTTCGCTGTTTTAAAGCTTTCTTACAGCTGGAGAAAAAAGAGCAAAAACTAACCATCGATCAGCCATCTAAAGGAATAAGGAAAAATTATTCTTTCACAAATGAAGAAGTAAGACAGATCGATCGGGAAAACCAAAGGTTGCTAAAAGAACTGTCCAGACAGTCTGCAAAGCCAAGAAGAAGCACCACGTTGAAGAAGACATCTGTACCATCTCCTAGATTGTACCACAGTGCCCTCAACAGGCAAAAAGAGCAGCAAAGAATTGAAAGAGAAAACCTGGTAAGTTTTGAGTATGGATGTGGATCAGTAAACTGGGAAGGACTATCTTTTGGCAGATGAGCTATTGCTAAATATTTAGAAAATTGATGAGACAGTACTTGGACCTTTACTGCAGTAAGTCTTCAATGAATTTCCATTACTATTCTGTTTGCGTAATTGTTCATATGGGCACATGGTTTTTCTGGGAGGGAACGTAGGGGCTATGATGCTTTTTTCAGATGAAAATAGGTTTTAGTGTATATGAGTATACACTAATATTGGTATAATGTAATTTAAGAGGAATAACTGTTATTGTTAAAACACTCAAAACATTGCATATTAGTCTGACTGTTCATTCTGCTTCATGCATCTTGATTACTAGTCTCAAGAACAGGCTTGCTAAAGATAATCAGTGTGATAGCATCAAACCCATTATATTTTAAATGCAGAGGATGCAAAGTCAATGTCAGGTTTGGTTTTTGACTCATAGGTATCTGTCTGAATATTTGTAGCGCTCTGCTTGTCACAGGGTTTGTGATGGCAATCACAATAGCTTACTTTAGTGGAAAACAAAAATTGACATTCATTTGTAAGGATATTGGTGGAGTACTCAAATAACAAAAGTAACAGTGGTTTGAATAAGATACTTTTAGTGATTGAATTGTAATACATACATGTAATGATATTTTCATATCTCCTACTTAAGTGTGTTTGAAAAAGAGAGAAAATATAATTAACATAATTGTAAAATGTATAGTGGAAATAATTTATTACTTTTTTCCTTTCTGTGTAAGTGTAGGTTACAATTTGCTTTTATATACACATAGACTGAGATACAGATTCAACATGGAGAAAGTCTGATTGCCCTATTCAGGGGAATCTGTTACGTTTTAATTCTTCTAGTTTTCAGACATCCGGATTGTTAGAACTTCAAAGTAGAAAACTTTCTCCCTAGCTCCACTAGACTGCAGTTGACATTATACTTCACATTATTATACTTCACATTCTAAAAGAATTTAGCACAAGAATTTGTTAGATGTTGACGTGGAAGTCACGGACTTCTGCACACGATTCAATATGAATTCGGCAGGAAAGTCGATTTTATTAATCACACACACCACTTATATACATTTTCTAACTACGTGCCACGAGATAGCTCAAACTACAATTGGTTGCATGCACTGTCCACGCGTATAAACATTATACATGATTTGCTGTGATCTACTGTCCACGAGGCATAACTCTCCACCTCTGACTCCTCCTGTCAGGTTCTTGTTGTTGCAGGTGGTCAGGCCGTTACTCTCCTTGTTTTGCTGCTGCACAAACACGCTGTCCTTGAACACGCTCTCCCAGCATACTTTCTCATAATAAAGTGTTCGTGGTTGCAAGCTTTCTCAAAACAACCGTGTCTAAAACAGCATGCTTTCACATGGGAATAAAAATCGTGTCAGACAATGTCCAGGATTGCTCACAATTTGTCCATCATATGTCCATTTTCTTCTAGAAACCCTACAAA
>VZRE01008020.1:50160-62403 GCA_013396775.1 Cephalopterus ornatus
TTCTTCCTGCCCCGTGCTGTTATGACTCACTGTACATAACATTCCATGTTCTTCTTTTCCCCACCTCATATTCCCACAAAATGAACCCTAAGCTCCAACAGATCCAATTCTGATCTCAGTTCCAGTATAGTCACTCTTCTGCACCAAATAAACAAATCACTTATTGTGTTCCTCTGCAAGGGCAGTCTTTCTCTTTTCACCTACTTGGTTCCCCAAGTCCTCTCTGCTGCAGATTCATTAATGCTTCTCCCCAGTAGTTGCTGTAGTCAGTGGCCTCTACCAGCACAAAGATCCTTCAGGGAGGCTATTTCCCTTCTCTTGCAGTCTGAGCTGGCTTAGTCCTGCTGGAAATCCTGAACCTCCTTTAGAAATACATTTATTACATTGCTGCGGAGGTAAATGAATGTGTATTCATTTGTCTCCATTTAATGGTGTAGATGTGCGTGGTAATTGGGTAGGGAGTAAAGGGCAAAGGAGGGATGGTGCTTCTGGCCATCCCCCTACCTGGCTGCTACTATGTACACAAAATATACCTTTACTCCTGTGCTGTGCAGCGCCTGTCCTGCCAACGGTGTTGTACTGCAAACAGGGCAAACTTCTAGGCATAGAAGGAAATAGGAGGGGGAGGGCACTGGTCCATCAGGGTTGCACCTGAGCACCATGTACTTCCCTCCCTAAAAGTATTCCACACTGGTTTTTCTCTGCCTTCCTTTTGTCCTGTCCCCAAGAACCACCCCTGGAGTCAGAAAGCGTCAGCAGGACTTGGATGCTGCACACTTACATGGTTGTAGAAAGAATACCAAGGTTGTTTGGCCTTACTGGTCTCAGTCTGGAGAAGAAAGCTGTAGCTGTAGAGAGTGCGGTTTTGAAAGAATGTAGTCTTCTTCATGGTCTTCGGAACTCAGAAGTACTCATGTTGGGTTGGTGGCTCCTCAGAAACATAAGCACACAGGGTTGTATATGATATTTTCACTTACTAGGTTCAAAGGAGTTGTATGCCAAGACTAAAGTCAAAATATTGGTATTTCCTGAGATTACAAAGTGCAATGTAAAAAAAAGTTTCCATGGCCCTCTCATCAGGGGAAGCTGTCAGGATGTGGGATTGGCACACAGATGTGCCTGGCTGAAATATACTACAATGCAATACAAATATAGTGTAGTTCTGTCATGATAGTATTTAGACTATAGGCTCTTTGTGGTCAGATTTTTTCTTATGGTGTTTAGATTCCTGACCCAGACTTAAGATTCCTGAATACTGCTATAGTAATTATAATAAAGACTGACTTAATGGCATGTTCAAGAAAAGTTTTGAATATTTAGCAAACTGCTTGGTTTTGTTGGATTTTTTTTTTCCTGTACTCTTAGTCTGCTTTCCTTGTGGTGCTGCCTGCCGCACATAAACTTGACAGCTGATCAGCTTCAATCTGTAGATTGAAGAACTCTGAGAGTTTTTTGACATTTAGAGTTTGTCAAGTTAGAGCTAGCTAGTGCAACTGACAATTAAAGAAAAGTGCAAGTACTTGTATTGATAATAACTGCATTCAAGAACAGTTTTCTGTTTCCCCCTCCCCCACCTGGACTCTGCAAAGGGACAGTGTGATCACCAACATTAGTGACATTAGAGCAGGCATAATATAAATAAATTTGAACAGCTGTTAAGGCACACTGGTCAGCTGGTTAGGATTCAGAGGAGGTGAAACTGAAACCTTTATGGTTTTAAAAAGCTAAGTAACCAAGAAAAAGTAACATTTTTTACCTTCTCTGTGAACTCAGTTTAAGAGTGCTATATTTTCAGTGATTTTTTTTTTTTCTCCTTTGTTTTTCAACACAGCTGCAGGAAAGCCTAAACTGATTATTTTGTATTTCACAGAATCACAGAATATGCTGAGTTGGAAGGGATCCACAAAGATCATAGAATCCAACTCCTGGACAGGACATCCCCAAAAGTCACACTGTGTGCCTGAGAGCGTTGTCCAAATTTTTTCCTTTTTCTGACAGAGAGCATTAGAATTACCTTCAGCATTCTCCTGATGTGTCAAAATTTGAATTACCTGATTTTATTTTGGCCTACTGTACAGAAGCTATTTTTAAATTTTGTTGGGTTTCTTTGTTCTCTGCTTTTTGGCAATCTGACGTTTTCTTCCATCATTGACAATATGTGTTTTAGTGTCTTTATAGATACTTATGTATGTCCAGATGCCTAGATTTATAAAGGATTGTTCCATTCCTAGAAGGTAATCATGCAGGAACACCCACTGATTTTTATTTTTTTTTTTTAATATTCTACTTTTACTATAAACTCAGTATTAAAGTAAAAGAAGATGGGGAAAATATAAGCCTGGGAAGTCTTTTGCCGAGCTGGGGAGTCATCAGTGGTATGATACTATATATGTATTGAGCTTGAATCAAGAGCTATGAGGAGCTAAAATGTGATTTAGAGCAATTAATAACATTCCTGCCATTAGTGTCTGTTAGTCATTATTTTTATTCCTTAAAATTTGATTGGGAACATATATTTGGTTTTAAACACCTGGATTATGTTCTGTGATCTGATTCTTTGATCATTGGTATCAGTGATTAAATTTCTGTTTACTTTAGTGATGCATGATTAAGGCTCCAGAGATGTAGTACTTCAGAAGAACGAGGAAGTGGCAGCTGTCTTCAGTCCATTTCTCAAAAGGAGAGCATAATGAAAGAATTAGTACATTTATATGTGTAACTGAAAAAGAACATTTGTTCAAGGTACTTGTACCTTGCACAAAGTAGTTCCTCACTTAAGAGCCTCAAGATTTTAGGGTTGGTAATAAAAACATAACAATTGGATTAGTTCTGGGTTACAGATTTAGTAGGTCAGGGCTGCCATTTCAGTGTGTTGCTGAGTTCATTTCTGTATGCAGCAGGCTCTTCTCCAAATGGCAAAATTCAAGTCTGCAAATAGCATGTAAATTAACATGCCCTTGGTGCAATCTGCACCAGAGGGCAAGGAAACCTCAGGAGCTATTCTCCCATTCTCTAGAAAAGCTTTCCTTCAGACTCTTCTGTACCACAGAATCTATATCTGCTCTTTCCATAGCTCAGGGCTGAATCAAGTCCAGTGACAACCTGTTCTAAAAGTAATATTTTGGTACTGAGAGGTATCTTTTTTTTTTTTGGTAAGTTTGAGTAATGGGGACTTGATACATGTCAAAATACAGGCATAAAAGCAAAAGCAGACAATTGTATTTATTTATAAAGGATAAATATATATAAATATTGTATATTCAGAATCAAGCTTGAAATTACTGCACTGTTAAGGTATGCAAATTTTATGATGCTGTTACAGTTGAGTGCAGACTTGAAACATGCTTGACTCATTGGAAAGTCATTTCTACAATTTACCTGATCCATTTGTGATGGAACTGAATGTATTGAGAGCTTCCATTTCTAATACTGAAGGTAAATGGGTGATCTCTGCAACTCTAAATGTATATAACTGTACTGGGAGATGCAGATGAAGTTGTTAGTAAAATGTTGGATTAAACATTTAGAGACAAGTGTACCATTTCATGTTCTGTAACTGACTTTAGTGAAGAGCTATTTCTAGCTGAAGTCCTTCCTTTGACTTTTGCTTACTTAGGTATTTCCACTTGACTGTGAACTGGCTGGCACTTGTTACAAGCACTTGTGACATGTTACGTCTGAGCCAAAATCACTTGTCCTTTCTCTCTTGTGTGCTCTGTGCAGGTTTCTAGTGCTCATGCATAAACTACCAGGAGTTTGTAGATTCCTGTTACAGTTAGACAATGACAGCTGACATCCTGTGAATCCTATACTATTTCCTAAGTCAGTTTTTGGAATTTTTTTTATTCTTATTTAAAAAAAAAAATCAATATGTGATTGTGGCTGCAGTTTAATGGCGATACAGACAGCTTCTTGACTTCTACCATATAAGTATGCATCTAGACAATGCATCCTATTAGCAGAGTTATTTTTAGTGCTTTGGAGACTTATGTTAGCACAGTTTGCATTGTTTCTTGTTCATAGGATGCATGTCAGAACAGCATGTCAGAACAGCAATGGTTGTGTCACTGCCAAATGTTTGTAGGCCATGAAATGAACTGAAATTAGTTAGTAGAGGAAATGTGTAGATCTGTGTGAGGCAACCACTGGAGGTGAAATATATTAAAAATTTGAAGTTGTTAATTGGATATTGCGTGTATCTGGGTACTTCCCAATCTGTCCTCTTATCAGATTCTTTTTTTAGATTATTGAAATTTCTTAAACCAATAAATCCTGTTTCAAGTAATTATAGAATAAGAACCTGTATCTTACAAATACTATGTAAGTAGCTATTCCAATTTATCACTTGCTGCGTGATTGCTGGGGCTAATTGCAACAAGAAGAAATGATGTCTGTATCAATAATTTCAACTAGAGTCTCTTAAAATTACATTATGGATAAAACAACGTGTGTCCTGTGGATGGATGTTTGTGCTTTCCTTTTGAAATTTGTTTCACAGAATTGGGGTTAGTAATTCTCTCTGGGGATCATATAGGGCAATATAAAATGGTCTAACTATGTTTGCAAAGCAAAGATTAAAAATAAAAACTCTTAACTTTTCATCCTTCTGGAAATTTAGAAGGGAGGACTAACCAAAGGTCATATTAGGAGAGTGCAGCTCACTACCTTTACTATCACCAAACAGATATATTGTTTCAAGTTACCATAAAGTACAGAGAACTTTCAGGTACTAAAGATGTACTCAACCTAGAACTGATTATGTGCAAGGGATAGTTACAGTTTGTGTCATCTTGTAACACTGAGAAAAGAATTGAACATGAGCAGAGTAGCTTATGCTGGTCACCAATGGAGGAGTTCATGTTACACACTTTTAAAACTGGTGGGAGGGTTTTGCAGTTCAAATAAAAATCAATTTGTGTCTGTTTTGTAGCATCTTGTTCATTCTTTGTCCTTGATGATATTTTTCTTTAATATTAAGGCTTTCCTGAAAAGACTGGAAGCAGTGAAACCAACAGCTGGTATGAGACGTTCTGAACAGCTGAGGGACTATCAGCGCCAGATGAGTTATCTGAGTTCTTCACCTTCTGTAAGAAGGGGTAAATCTCCTTTCACCCAGCTTAGTCCTCCGAGTAAGTGCTTTGAAGTTGCAGATTGTTGCATTTCTATGCACGTGTTTATCTTTTTATAATTCAGAATTGTGAAGCACATACTGTTAAGAATAGCAAATATGTTCCTTTCTCTATTATCTTTAGATTGATCATTTATCACACAGAAATCATTAAAGTGATTTTTTTTAATCATACCAAATATATGATGACTATATGCATTGTTTTGTTGCCCTTCTAGATCTCTAATAAATTATCTTGTCCAAGAAGAAAAAATACCTGTTGTAGTGTGTTACTCATTTTGCCAGTATTGAAAAGAGAATAGAAGGGGGGAAAAAACCCAACCAAAAGCCACACAAAAATCTCAATGAAGATTCAAATTCTCATTCAGAAAATGTAAATTTACTGAGAGTAGCCTTGTTTTCTCAGAAACTGTGTAAGATTTGGAAGTAGATATGTCCCTATAGACCTATGTATGTTGGGTTAAAGAACCACAGGACTGAATTCTTTGTCCTGGTCATTTACAAACAACTCACAGTATTTCGGGTTTGTATTCAATTTACTGTGATTTCTTTGGGTTTTTTTTTTCTGTAAACTGTGGTAATGACCATTGCAGTAGTAACATAGCATGAAGTTTTCTGTTTTACTGAGCATAAGCATTCTCCCTTTGTGTGTGTGTTAACAGGAGGAACTTCAAGATTATCAACTGTACAAAGTACGCTGAGCCAGAGAAATGAAAAGCCCACGTCTGATTTAGCCAGTGGGGTATTACAGAGACCTAAACCCACTAATGTCCGTGCTGCTTGGTTGTAAGTGTGTTCTTTGCCTCACATTCTGAAATGATCCTCAGACTTCTATTTTTAGTGCTTTTGTAAATTCTATGTGCAAAAATATTTCTGCATCGTTCAGTGATTACAATGCCTTGCATTTAATATAACTGCTTATAAAATGTTTTTAAGTGAACACTTTCCCTTCAGTCAGCGTTTTCCATGAGAGGAACAACTTAGGAAAGAGAGGGAGGTATCTAAATGGACAAGTTAAATAGAAATTGAACTATTATTTTATTCTCAGAAGTGGAATTTGTATCCATAACATGGAAGGACAGAATTACTGCACTATAGGTGCAAGATGTAAATAAAATCTTTAAAATATTAATAATACTTTAAAATACTGCATCAAACTCATAAGTATATGCTTCATTCCTGGATTGTCCCTGCTTTTCATCCTGGCTTTATGTAAGCCTTCTGAAATTTGTGGGTCATGTTTTTGTGACTGAAAGAATCTTTCACAGCAGTGTGAAGGGGTGCAAAGCAGATTGTGTATTCCTACATGGTGAGCTAGAATACTGAGGCTGCAGAAGATGATGTTTTGCCACTCTTACATGTTCAACACCTGGAGTATGTTTTTTATGCGAGGCTATGTCTCTTCCAGAATTAAAAGGATTTGGGAAGTCGTATTGGATTTTGGAAGATATATTGGGACATTTGTGTAGGAAAGAAGTATCTGATATTACTTGAACAAGAGTAAAGACTGAAATGACCAGCAGTTTCAGAGTCAGTGTAAACAAGAGTAAGTTCTAGTTATTTCTCAACCTAGAGAGATTAAGCAAGGGAAATAATATTAAGCAAGAGAAATACTTCATGGCGCTGCTTTTGCAGATGCTTGCTCTTCTCAGTGGGAAGATGCAAACTTGAACTGTAGGAAGCATCTTCAATATTTGATTCTGAGAGTGACTACTAACCAGGATTTAGAAAATAAAAACAGTAGAAAGCAGTCTTGTTATGCTTCTTAACCTGTTTTTAAATGTCATGTTCATACCAAATATTTGTAGTAATGTCAGATAAGCTCCAGTAGCAACATCCATTTACAAGGGGAGTAAAATCTAACGGACTTGGTAATCACAAGTAGTAGGTGGTGTGGTTTATTTCTATACATAAAGGCAAACTTTCAGTGAGCTTGTTTTGTAGGAATGTAGCCATATAATAGGAGCATAAATTCTGATGCTGCTGTCTGTGGATATTGCTGAAACCTTGCTTGCTTTCCCAGCTTCTTCCCAGGAGAGCTATAAGAAATCTCTATATTGTGAATAAAGAATATTTGGTAATGCTGGGTCTTGGCCCTATGACAAGAAAAGTTTATTATTCTTTGCTAGTGCTTGTATGAGGGCTTAGGCTTTTGGGTATTCTGCATTGTAACACACTTTTTACTTGGTCCTGTGTGATAGTTTGGCAGAGCTGCTGCACCTAGTGACCTGCAGATCAAATGTAGCTGTTTGACAATATTTGAACTTTTAACTACAAGCAACATTGTGGCAAACAGATTTGTATTGCGATTATAAGGAACTTTTTGTATAGTACTGCTGTATTTATTTATATTATTGTGCTAATTAAAATTACTCACTATTTAAAGATTTTTGTCCTTGAATCTGAGTTTCAGAGTCGCAGCTTAAATACTTCTGAGTGTTCAGATAATAATTTTTTTAATTACTTTCAATTGCTTCATCTTATTTATCTTTGGTATGAAAGACTGTCAATTTTGTATGTTGTTTGTAAATCATAAGAAATAAAATATTTAACATGAATTGTCATTGCAGTGGCTTCTTTCAGAATTTTATAAATGGTATTAAGATGCAGAGGAGGTTGAATAGCTTGATACACAGAAAACCAGAAAAAAACACAGGTTTCCCAGTGTTCAAGTATTAGATGTAAGGGAATAATGGTTTTGTCACAGGCTTTAGCCTGCATAGTTTGCCTGTGACCAGGTATTGCAAAGGTTTGAAAGGAGTAGTATCAACACACTGTGTCAACAGGAATTCAAGTAGAAATTAAAGACCATCTGCAAAATCTTCTAATTCCCAGGCTTTCAGAGCTTAGAGCTGCATTTTGGGTTACATTTCCAGCACACACACACTGAGTGCCACAGCCTCAGGGTAGACCTGCTTTCAGGGGGATGGTTTCATTCATTAAGAGTTTTGAACTCGGATCACAAGTATCTTTATGGAGACTGCTGCCTGCAATCTGCCACAATGTGTGCATTGGCATTCGAGCAGAAATAAGGAGCCATTTATCCTTAAGTGTTTTCTGTACGTTTTCTTTTGTGTACGGCCTCTTACCCCAATGCAGGGATTTTCCTGCATTGATACTCCTCACTTTCCTTTTTAATAGTCTTTATTTCTCCCTCTGTTTGGGGTTTTTTCCCCTTTTTCTTTTCTGGAGTGCAACTTCTTTCGTTTATACTTCCAAGTAAGTTTCTTTGCTTCCTCTTAATTGTCTTATTCATTCATAAATACATTTTCCCCCCATTGTTTGGTACCTATGCCTATTACAGTCTGTCATTGCCTCTGCCATTGCTGTAGCCAACTTCGATCTTCTCTAACACATCCAAATGCCATTTACAACCTAGTCAGTGAGCTAAATGTAAAATGGAGAGTTGGAATGTGCATTAGCAGGTTTCTCATAAGGAACCATTAGGAATGTGTAGAGGGAGGAGAAAAGGAAGATAAGTGAAACTGGCAGCTAAAGCTTTTAAGGAAGACTAATACACTTTGAAAACTAGTAGAAATATTTTCTTCACAAACTTAGGGTTTTATTGAGTGTGACCATGGTCATTTACTATGGGAAAGAAAACAGACCAGATATCTAGAAAAGCAGGTGTTTAAGATAGTGACAATGAAAAAAGGGAGATGTAACAATCAGGCCAGGTTTTGCCTTGGGACAAAAAAATTTGAATTTGGTTAATTTAAAAAGTCTGGGGTTTTTTGGACCAGTTTTTTCCTGAAATTCTGCTCTTCTTCAAGTGGATAGATATCATTTCCAGACACTGTTTAGTAGCCTGTACCTGCCTTCAGGGAGAACAGAACTGCTGGTCAAGACCTGTGGCAGACACACAGAGCCTATCATGCCAAGGGACAGAGAGCCAGAACCACCTGCATCTGACAATAAATGTTTCAAATATAGAAAAGGGATAACTGGAGGGCATACATATGAAGGAGTAAAAGATGAAAGTGAAATAAAAATTTATTTGATGATTATTTGCTTAGTCTTACCCTTTGGCCAGGTTGCCCAGAGAAGCTGTGGATGCCCCAACCCTGGAAGTGTTCAAAGCCAGGTTGGATGCAGCCCTGAGTAACCTGGTCTAGTGGAAGGTGTCCCTGCCCGTGGCAGAGGGTTAGAACTAGATCATCCTTAAGGTCTCTTCCAACCCAAACCATGCTCTCATTCTATGATTCTTTTCCTAGATGGATACATACCAAATTTTTGTTTATATATAGCCAACCTCAACAACTGAAATGGCCACAACTTACTTTCCCTTCTTTGCCTAATTGGACAGCCTATTCTTCAGTGACTTCACAACCATGCAGCATCTGAAGTTTAAAAACTCTGTTGAGCATGTTCTGATCTCACTGGTAATTAATAGCTCAGTGTGTTCATAATGCCATAGTTGAAAGTGCAGTTATTTTAATGATTCTGGAGTATCCCACTCTAGAATACTTTATCAAGTAAAATAAGCAGCAATGACTTCACTGTTCAATGAGGACATGCCTCAAAGTTAAGGATAACATAAATTATCAAAGCAGCTAAGACTGTGGAAGCTTATCTCTAAGCTAACTGGCTGCAGTATCTTCAAACTGAATCCACTTGGTTTTGTGATTGTAGAATTATCAATAACCACTTCACCTACCTATAAAGCTCAGTTGAAGAAACTTTGAAGAAACAGTCACTAACAGTGTGCTGATTAGCACTTCACCTTAGAAAACATGTGCTTGTAATGTATTCAGTGTACTGAAAACAACAGGAAAAAATTCATTAATATATTAATTTATTTCCTTTCAGTTTTAGTTCAATTGAACCTCAGAGCAGACAACTTTTTCCTTTGTGACAATACAGGGAACTTTTGAAACCCTTTATTTCCATATTCTACAAAGAATGTTTGAAAAATCAGATTATGGTTTCAACCATATAACTGTGTAATTTGTCAGTGGAGAGGCTGCAGTCAGGAACTCAGCCTGGTGCTTCAATATAATTTATAGTTTCAGACATTTTCAATTAGTATCATTAAAAAATAGAGCTTTAGAAGAAAACATGATTTTAATTCATGTTATGTCATCACACTGTTGGGTGGCTAGAGACATTGCTTAATACTATAAATATTTCTTATGTGAATAAGAATTCACAATATTAAGATTTTAGACTAGATATAGACCACCCAAGTCTTGTCTCTAGACAAAATCTAGTACCTGCAATTTAAAGTATAATATATACACAGGTTCCAATAAAAATGCTGGAGGAATTCTCATACAAAATGTAGCTGTGATGTAGTGGACAAGTTTTAAATAATTGCATCCTCATCTCTGCCAGATACATTACTCAAATTTTATTCTGTTTCCCTAGGAAATATTTTGTTGTCCATTACATCACAAGAGCATATTTTAAAAAAAGTCGATTGAGAACAATTGAACTACTACATTACGATGTTCAGTTTTAGACGTACTTCTTGATTTCATCATAAAGTACTAATACAAAAGCTCCGCCCATGCCTCTCAAGACATTCGACCAGGCACCTTTGAAGAACGCTTTGGATCCTTCATCTTTAGCTATCTTCTTCCAGCAATCAATTGTGCCCTTATACATAATATCGGCTGTGGAAACAAACATAAAGGTCATAAGGCTTGAAGTTACACAGCAAATACGTTTCAACTTCCCTATCTTTAAACCCACAAGGAATAAGCAAAGTATAGCCCAGAATTTAGGTAATCAATTAAGGAAAAGTAATTCCCCACATGGAAATCAAGTAATTTCTCAGTCCTTTAAGTGAATATGACAGAAATAACCAACAATGTGTTTCCCATAGGTTGTTTTTAAAGGATTCCAATAAGAAGGTAATTAGTTTTCTGTAAGAGAAAGAAATACCCAGTGTCTCCCATCTTATCTCGATGAGGAGATACTTTCTGCTGCCAGAACACCATAGGAGCATTTATTCTTACCTCCCTTTCGGCCAGACTGCATCATCATCCTACGTCTCACAGTATCAAAAGGGTAAGAAACCAGCCCTGCCACTGCAGTGACACTCTGGGCAATCATCCAGCTCACTACGATATGCACATTCTTTGGATCAGGCAACATACCTGTCATCAAGAACAAATGAGCAGAGTCAGAACAGAGGGAAAGGGTTGTGGGGAAGATGGCTGTCGAAGGAACAATCACCCACCAACCCCAGAAGTCAATCCAAACCCAAGGTGTCTGCTCAGAACAGCAAGTTGAGGGAGGCAGGAATGCATGTCAGAAACACCTGTGTGTGTTCTAGCACTGCATTCTGAACTAGTGCTGAGCCAAGCCCTTCTTGTCCTTGTACTGCCAAGTGCCCTAGAGTGCCTTTACTGGATGAATCTTGCCTTGCAGTCACTCCTCCATGCACTTCTTACCCTTGGCCGTGTCGTACACCCCAAAATAGGCTGCTCTGTAGATGATGATGCCCTGGACAGACACGCTAAATCCTTGATACAGGCCCCTCAAGCCATCAGACTTAAAGATCTTCACAATGCAGTCGCCCAGCCCAGTGAACTCCCTCTCTTTAGCTCCTTTGCCCACATCAGCCGCCAGCCGGGTCCTGGCGAAATCCAGAGGGTAGACGAAGCAAAGGGAGGTGGCTCCCGCGGCACCCCCAGACGCGAGATTCCCTGCGAAGTAGCGCCAGAACTGCTTGTGCCTGTCCACTCCCCCCAGGAAAATCTGCTTGTACTTGTCCTTGAAGGCGAAGTTAAGGGCCTGGGTGGGGAAGTACCGGATGACATTGGCCAGGTTGCCTCTCCAGAAGGAGGCGATGCCTTGCTCCTTGGGGATGCGGACTATGCAGTCCACGATGCCCTTGTACTGCTTATCGGCCGTGATCTGTTTGCTGGCATGCTGGACCTGCACGGGGGAGAAGGAGGAGGACGGGACGGTAGAGAGAGGGCACAGCAGGAGTGACCCCGCATGCTGAAGGGCACGGACGGGGCCGGCCCAGCTCCCGCCACCCCGAGGCGGTGCTGAAGGTCCCGCGTAACCGGAGCCGGCCGAGCTCCTTCCCATATTTAGTCACGCCGGGCAGTGCCCGCCGCGCCGGCACCACCTGTGGCGCGGCCCCGCCGGCCGCCCGCCCC
>VZRE01008020.1:62496-92496 GCA_013396775.1 Cephalopterus ornatus
GCCCCCTCACCTGCAGCAGCAACTTCACTCTCTCGATGGGGGCGACAGCCGTCTTGGAGATGGCGGCGGCAATGCCGCCGGCCAGAAAGTCCTTGATGAAGCTGAGCGCTTGGTCTCCCATGCCGCGAGCCGGTCCGACACCGCCGCCCACAGAGAGGCAACCACCGCGCACTTCCCCACCCGGCCGGCCAAATGGCCCCCCGCCCCGCGCCGCCGCTCTTATAACCCGCGGCCTCTCGCGATAGGAGGAGGCGCCCCCCGGGGCGCGGGCATTGGCTGAGCCCCCCCGGGCCCGCCCCCGCCGGGTCCCCCGGGGCCGGGGCCGTGAGGGGTGCGCGGCCCGGGACGTTTAAAGGGCAAATTGAAGTTATCTGGGGCTGCCGGGGAACGCGGCGTCGGAGCATGTGCCTGCTGTATTAATAGCACAGGAGGGGACACGGGCATCTGGCAGGAACGCTCCAGGCTGAGTTAACCGTTCCGTGCAGGCAGGAGGCGGTGGCTGAGGGCTGGTGGAAGCGAGGGGGCTTTAAGCCTTGGCTCGTGTGCTTGAAGTCACGCCAGAGGGGTGAGGGGCACACGGATGTCGTGCCCTACAGCGAGGCTCACCAGAGTTGCGCTGTCAGCTGGGAACGTGGTGCCCTGTTCCTGAGCATCAGGGACCAGGAATGGACTTGGGCCTCTCGAGTCGCGGCCAGAGAGCAGCTTCGTCCTTTAGGCACTGTGTGAACTTGCGGCCATCGAGGTTCTGAAATACCCGACATGCTCGAGGACGGCTTTCCCAGGAAGAAAAACAACCTGCCCTCCTGCAGTGTACCCCCATTTCAACCCTGCAAGGTCGGACCCTCACGAAAGTCTCCATCAGTCCCCTCTGAAGGAGGGAGGGAGGCGAAAGGACTCTGGGAAGCACAGACGTGCTTAAGTTGCTTGAGTTGCTTGACTCACATCAAGTGTGAAAGAAGAATGAAGGCTGTAGCAAAATGCTGCCTTCATGCACAGTCTGGTTCTTGAGGAAACAATTGAGTCTCAAATGAAGATTACATGGCTCACTCATTAGTTTCCCTATTTCACAGAATCATCAAGGTTGGAAGAGACCTTTGAGATGATCAAGTCAAACCATCAACCCAGCATCTCCCATCTGTTCTTTCTGGCTGACCCCCATAAGAAACCAAGAGCTTACGACTTGGGTGACTTGATTGTGTGGAATAATTACATGAAAGGCAATGCAGCAAGCTGTAGATGCATTCCTAGAACTTTGCCTTAAAAAGCCTTTACGATGTGTCCCTAGGATAATGTTACACCGAGGAATTCATAATGGGATCCACTTTGATTTGGTAATATGGTATCAATAATGAAGATAGGCTTCATCTTAATGAAGGTACTAAAAGATTGACTGTCCCACTAGACATTCTCTCCAGGACAGCAGATCTCTTCTCACTGATGTATGTGTTAGCATAAGTCAATGAGCCAGTAAATTTGATCCCTTGTCTCTCTCACCCTCTGCCACTCTAACGTCTGTTGAAGTAGAGGTCTCTTCTCATGAACCACAGCTCTGAGAAGTGGATGACAGCTATAACTTCCAGGAGCACCCTTTGCACCTTAGCCATCCTGAGAAGATGGAGCCTGTCCCAGCTTCTAAGAAAGGGGAAGAGAGCCCCTCTGAAGAGACATTTCCCCAAGCAAGGACTGAAAGCAGGTGCAAGCAGGAAGCATAGGGGATCCCTAGAATTAAACTGTGAGTTGAGGGGAGTTTTGTTTAACACATGTGGCTGTCTCCTACCTTTGACCTTTCCGTTTTCTTCCTCATACTTCACGCACCATGTCTGGCGTCTCCTCTTTTCACAGGAAAGTAAATATCCCTTTAACATCTTGGGGTTTTTACTTCTGGTTTCACACCCACACAGACCCATGGGATAGTGATGCTCACAGCTACTGCCTGACCATCCAGACTGATAGGGTCTCCTCAGTGTGTGCACTCAGGTGTCAGCCAGTGCCCCACTGACTGGTGTATGGTGGATGAGAGGTGGGAGAGTGGCAGTGGGATGGTGCTGGGGAGGGAGGGGAGTGGGGGCCTGGAATGAGACTGGAGTGGGGGTCTATGCTAAAAGGATCGTTTTCCTGCCCCTCCTCCACCGTCTTTGGTTTAACTCATTTTAATATGTTTTTATTACTATTTTATCTCATTAAATTGCTTTTTTAAAATGACATTTTAATGAAGTCTTTATCAGAAGAATTCCAGTTATGTTTTGAAGTTATTGTTGTGTATCATCATCACAGTCCATAGAGGGTCTTTGATTTAATAGATATTTTTGTACTATTTACCCATGGCTGCCAGTATTTAGAGAAAGGAGTGCATGGCAAGTGAGTTGCCACTTTATCTCCCTCTGCTTTCACTTTTCTGTGCCCAGATGTCTATTTCCAGGAGAGACGTGGCTTCCAAACAGTTTTAACAAAAGCAGGGCTGGACCAGGACTTGTGCTGACTATGTTGAGGCTTATTCTTCATTTGTTTGATTTCTGTTCCAAATGCCTTGTTTTGGATCTTTCCTATGTATGATAATGAGGTTTTTTTATGCTACCTATTGTAGAAGTTCATATGTATCCTATGAGGAGTTTACTGATAACTCCACCAGTACCACCAGCTTGAGCATGAGCATAAGCATTTCCACTAGCTGGAAATGTCATTTAAAAAAAAGGTAAAGGACCTTTGGCTTTTCATACAGTTAGTTGGTGTTTGTTATTCAATATTCAGAATAGTTACTGATACTTCTGTAGAGAAATGGTTAAAACAGTAAGCTTTTTGAAATCTTGAAAGCCTGCTTTTAAGCCTCATCTTCCTTAGATCTTTGCGGCTTTGGATGCATTATCTGGCTTCTAGGCTGAGTTTGTGGATGCTTTGCACTGTTGGCATAGCATAAAGACACTGGAATTTGTTGTTAAAAATTCTGTGCTAAAATTAATAACCTAGATCTACATTTTCAAGAGAGATTAGTGATTGACTGCATTGTGCTTTGGTTGTGTGAATAGGCAGCTACAGGAGATCAACGTTTCCAAAGTAGTGCATACCCTTGTTCAATTACGTTTTCAAGACAGTGGGAACCCTAGCATTGAGGCTAGGCCAGACACAGAATAAAAAAGCTTTTCCTCAGAAGTCAGCAGTCCAAGCCTGACAGCAGATATAACAGGGAGCACAAGGAATCAGTCAGACCATCCTGACTCCCAGCATAGACAGTGATGGGTAGACAGTGTATTGGCAAGATGCCAAGAAAAAATATGTGGGTGTTTTCAGGAAAGATTTGTAGGATTGTAGTAATTTCTCCTTGTGTAAGATTGATTTAGGTTTACGGTCAGGAGGAGGAGAGTAAGAGAGCCCAAACAGGCTAAATCAGGATAAGAGTTGAGGAGAAATGACAAGGTTGCCAGTGACAAAGGTTAATCAAGAAGAATAAAATCATGTGGGCTCTGAGTTTTGTTTTGGGCAGATACTAGTGCAGGTAATTTTAGCTGGATGTTGGTCTGTCTTAGGAGCCAACACTGATCTGGAGAGGGCAAAAACCGGACAGTAAGTGTAAGCAGCATTGAGAAGGGAAGTGATAGTGTTGGAAATAGCAGTGGGATTCAGCATAGGGTGTGTTTGTTTATTAGAGCATGTCTGTAATGTGAGGACAAGGAGTTGGAGGAAGGTCAGAACTTCAGTAGAAAACTGAGGAAGTGAATGAAAATTAATATGAAACAGAAGTTATGTTGTAACAGGACAAGCACTCAACGTGTGTGACAAGGAATAAACTTGTAGAAAGTGAATATATTAATATTTCCTTTGGCAAGGATTTGTGCAGAAGATATTCAAGAAAAGAGCATTTGAAAAGTGTATTAAAAGTGGTGAAAGGCAGACAGGTCTTCATTTAACTTGGAAAAGTAGGAGGAAAAGTTAGAAGGATATCATAACTGGAAGGGGAGACAATCAACTGGTTGTGGATGAAGCAAACCTGGTCACAGGTCAGCCAGGAAATTGAAGCTGACGGCAGACTGAGGTGTATGTTTGGCAACCAGACTTCATGAGATAGGAATGGAGAGTAAGAAACAGAGAACCTACAATCAATCTGTGCTAGAGAAGAAAGATAAAGCAGGAGGAAGAAGGCTGAGATTAGATGGGATTAAAATAATGGAAATAATGGAAAGAGGAAATGAGAGGACATGAGGAAAGACATGGCAAGAGAGGAAAAAGATCAGAGAGGAAGGCTGGGACAACAGAGGTCAGGGGGAAAGCAATGGTTGCTGCAGACACCATCAAAGGAATAGCTCTTCCAGGGTGTAGGATGCTGAGTAAGGGGTGCAGGGGAAATGAATGAACCAGGGCAAGGAGACATACAGGTGTCTGCTGTAGGGTCAGCAAGGACATCAGCGTGAAGCTTGGAAGCTTCCTGAGGATGAGTGTGAGAAACTGTGATGAAAGGAAGAGAGTCAGATGAAATTACAGAGGAAGGCTGATCAGAAGGAGTGGACTGGCTGGTTGACAGTTCTTCATAGAGACGAGATATGGCTCAAAAGCAGATAAAAAGTGACAGGGATGGTGAGGGCAGCCTCTGTGTGAGAGTAAGGGTTGGGATGTGATGAGAAACTGAGGTCCGTCTGGGAGACTGAAGCTGCAGAGTGAGAGTCAGACAAGGGCATCCGGGACGTGTTACCACTGAGATTTAATAGGCCTATGGGAGACATTTAAAGTGTATCTTCCAGCTGCAGCAAGTGAAGAGAAGAAAGGGGAGTGGACTGGTCAGAAGGACAGATTAGGAATGCAAGAAGGGTTGATTGAGCAATGGTAAAGACTTGAGAGTGGGATAGAGAGATGTAGATATGGCAAGTGTCATTAAGGGCAAAAAGGAGGCAGAGTAAGTGTTAGGGCTTGTTGCCTCAGGTAGATTGTTTAAGAGGCAAGAAGCAGCAGCTGAAGGAATAAAAAGAGAGAGAGGAAACCAAGCTAGGTGGGGAGGGAAAACTAGAGAAGTACAGAAATAAGTTACAGCAACAGGGTATATGAGAGATGTGGAGGAGTAGCCCACAAACAAGGTTAACCAAGTCAGACAGTCTCTCTAGTCTCCAGTGACTGGATTCGTCTTGTGCAGGTGTGTGGCCAGGCACGTTATACTTTTGACATTCCCCGTTGACTGAACCAGTAATGAAAGTATATGTGTTGACTGAATGTCTTCTGCCACATTAATCGCCCTAGTGAAGGCAACTAACCTAAGGATAATATGATTTTTTGATTTTCAATGCTTCGTTGACTTCACTTGTGGCTGCTCTGAGGTACTGGTGGAGAAGGCAAAGGTCCCTGAAAAGAGTGGGACGTGAAGATCCAGGGATAAAGGAAACAAATCAAGCACCAATCCTGCAGGATTTGGTTCCTCATCAGAGATTTATTTCAAACAGTTTTCAGAACCTTAGTTTCTTGTTCAATTCTGTTGCAGTATCAGGTATGGTAAGACTGCTTTGACTCAAATCAGTCAAGTACTAATTCCTGCTACACTAGTTTGAAAAGCTAAAATCACAGTCTTTACTCTGAAATTAATTAATTCAACTTCTCTTTAGGACTGTACAGTAAATACTTGGTATGCTTTAGACAGAGTAATAATAGTGCTAAGATTTAGAACTTAAGTGATCTTTTCTCATAGGTCTCAACATACCTTGAGAATAAAAAACTTTTATATCACAGCTATGCATTACAGTAAACAATTAATGGATGCTACATGTTTCAGCTTATTTCCAGAGATATGCTTCTCATGGTGTTGAGCAGATTTCTTGGAAGGTGTGACAGCTGCAAACAGAATCAACAACCTCTGGGCAGGATTGAGGTCAGAGCAAAGCTCAGTTATGGGCTCAAGCCCTCTATATTTTCCATAATATACAATAAAATTTTCTCCTGCTGCTAGAAGTAACACTTCTTTGCAGTGGCACTCTGAATATATATTATGTCCTGATTAGGAAATTCAGTTCTTCAGTGAGTTCTCCTACTTACTTAATGGGATTCTTTTAATGTTCGTTTATTTCCAAACTGGAGAAACACTGGGTTGGTGAATGCAGAATTCAGATGCACCTGCCTGAGTTCCATGACCTAGAAAATAGGCCTGGATTGTTTTCAAAGTTTAGCAAAGCAAAGCTACTAAAAACTGAGAGTATTAATATAGACTTTTCTGACAATGTTTGCAACATGCCCTTCTTCAGAAAATCTTTTGTGTTGGAAGAATGTCTAGTAGGTCACGTAGCCCTCTTTGCGTAGTGCAACATTCTTTTCATCATTTGTGCAATGCCCTGTGTGATGACTGTCATGTTCAGCTTTCCATAGCTCTGGGGACTCTTGCGTATTTTTCAATTGCCTGCCTCTTCTTAGAGTTGTAAGGACTTGTTCTTGGCTCAAGCTTACCCTTCTAAATATTATTTTAATATCAATCTTAATGGGATAATGCAAGTACTTGTTCTTTGCTCTATTCAATTCATTTTCTTATTGTTCTTTGTGTTGCAGTAATTTCTGAGTATGAAAAAATTATTTAACTTGATGGTTTTATGTTATATTTATGTTTTTAAGTTAATCTTCTGGTTTAAATTATTTAAGTGATTTATTTGGTTTCCATCTGCTATTTCTGACAGTACATCTGGTTATAAAATAATAATTTTCTTTTTAATAACAGTGTCACTATTGTTAGTTCCTGCTCATATTGCCACCTCTCCCTGCCTTCAGATATTCTGTAGAGTTTCTCATTCTGTGATTTTTACTTTAGACTAGTCTTTCTTCTGTGAAATAGTTCATAGTTTTCTTGCTGACAATAATTTTATTTTCATATATGGTAGGACAAACTGAAATTATTTCTCACAACAGTGCATTTGACTGAATCACAGCTTTGTGCTCAGATAACCTGCACTGCAGTAGCAAAACAAGATAATAATATTTTTATAATACAGAAACAATTTCATGCATTAAGTGTAGATGTCACTGTTACACATACTTCCAATAGGTATTACCACAACAATTCTAATAGAAATTCAAGCTTATTTTCAATAAAGTGAGAAATTAATAAATTATATTACTCAGTGACTGAATCATCAATTTTTTATCACCCTACGTCCTGGTTGAAAAGGCCACAAATACATTTTTGCTGTAATTAAAAATGTATTGACTATAATACCAGCGATATTTTTATAATAAATTGAGGTATTAATCTTTCTATATATTGCAAGAAAATGGCAATTTAAGGCCAGCTCCATAACACACATTATTAAAATGCATGAAGGGAAAAAAGGTCTGCAGAACAGCCAAAATCTCAGCAACTGGGATACCAACATTGAAGATGATAACCATACTGCTGAAGAGTGAAAAAACTATGTGAGAAAGTTTTTAGATGTGAGAGTTTATGGTTTTTATGACATCAAACCTTGTGTCCCTTGATGGAGTATTTTACTTCAGAACTCAGTGTAGAAAAGACCCAGTTTGAGTCCCAGGTCCAAAAATTCCTTTGGATTTGAATTTTCCCAGCTGAGCTGATATATAGGATATTAAAGGGAACAAGTTATGGGGATAGAAGCAGAAGACAGGAAATAATTAGATTATGTGGTATGTTACCTCACCTTGATGAAAAAATACAATTTGTCTTCCATTCATTCCTAGAGAATGACTCCCAGTTTCTGATTCAATGGGAGTTCAGTTTAATACTTTCCTACAAATCATAAGAAATAAATGAAGATACTGTATTAATATACATTGTTAAATGTTGCTGTATTATTTGAAATATGTAGAGTTGTATTATAGGTAGGTATGAATTAATATATGCTGTAAAAGTGTCTTGCAGGTTAACACTGTAAAAAGAATTGTCCTTTTGCTCCATTTAATTTCTTCTCCTTTATAATAGTATAGAGTAATAGAAGAAATTGAGCTATTTTCTCTTTTCCTGACAGCTATAGTGGGAGAAAAAGAGAGGGGGTATTCTGAGTACATATAGCGGGGAAAACTGAGATCATAGGAAACAATCATCCAGACATGAAACAGTCTTGAAATGGTCAGCCAGGGATAAGTTATCTAGACCTCGTAAATTACTTCCAGGATCATAGTGATAGAGGGGTCATCTGCAAGCTGCATGAGTCTGCTGCTTGTTTATCATTTGCCTTCCCTTTCAGATTCACAGTGTTGTAGGCTGGCACCCTTTTTTTCTACACAGAACTAGACCTACATACTAGTTCAGGTCAGAAGTAACAGTTCAAATAAACCAGATAGATCTTTATGTAATTTAAAATAGTCTCTGTGGCTTCCATGCATTTCCATCAATGCCATGCTTCATTTTTGTGAGGCATTTTTGAAGTTGCAGGTTTTCTTGTTCACTGGTAGTAATCCACCAACAGGAAGAGCTAAAAGAATGAAAATTGAGACAGCAGTGTTGCTGGTATATTATACACTATTATACACTTTTGTCTCCTGTTCAGCACCTCACCTCTGCAGAAAAAGATTTTTAAAAAAAACGCCTTAAGCAGAGTACTCCTCTTCTTCTTTTTCCTCCACTTCTGAAACATCCTCAGTTTGAGAGAAGAAGAGATACCATTGACATAGCTTTTGGGAAAACTACCCTGGAGCTGTGCACTTTCTCCTACTGGGCACTGCTCAGCAGGGGAGGTTGTTCTCAGTCTTGAGCAGCAGTGATGTGGATGGGAGGAGATTGATGATAGCAAGGGATGAGAAGCATGCATTTACATAGGCTCTTTTTCCCTGCCACCTCTCCACTCTCCAGCAAGCACGGGTTTATTTTAGCGTTGGCCTTCTGCAACAGGATTAATTTTCCCCTGAATAGGTCAGGCTGGGACAGAGCCAGGATCCATGGCCTTTCATAGCTTGGGTGACTCAGGAAGCCAGAGATACCTACTAAGTAGACAAGGCCTCTAACTGCTGGGCCTGCGCCCAGTGCAAGAGAAGTATCCTGGAATAACCTTTCTGATAAGCAGCAGAAGAGTCCGTATGGGGTCTTTTTCCAAAGGCTGGTGCCAGGCTGAACCAGGCTGTAGGGCTGCCCTCTGCTGTTGGGATTCGGGAAAAACAGAAAAGTCAATGACAACACCCAGGAAAACGGTAATGGAGTATAACCAGGAAAGTAGTAGTAGGTGAATACGTGCTGTCAACCTTTCATTTCATACAGTGCTTCAGCCAGTTGAATTGTGCCCTCATATCTTCACTAGCAGTTCCGTCCGTAGCAACAGAACATAGCTAATAGTTTTCTTGGGTTTTAGCAGTGGTAGAGTTCTTGTGGCTCTGCAAAGCAACTTGTGACCTAGAAATCATGCTTTCTGACATGCTTATTTGTGTTTTAGTGTGCACGGGAGATGCAGAGAAAGGAATTTCCATCACTAATTCAGATTTTTAAACCTTTTTTATGTTTCTTATTATTATGTAGAATTATTAAATTCTCTACTTATAAGTATTTGATACAAAGTTGTGTAAAAAGCTACAGCCATCTTTTATAAGCACATGATATCTGGAGGTGTGTAGGACCTTTTTTCCTGTAACCAATCTGTGAGCCAGTGTGGAAGCATGATGGAAGTAATCTGGTATTTCCATCAGAACTAGAGGGAAGTGCCATCAAGGGGTATTTTCTAGCCCTGATGCAGTACACCTCTGCTAGACTTGGAGCATGTGTAGCCCTGAACACTTGCACATCTGGAGATATCCCAGCAGATGTAAGAACTGTGTTTAGGGTTCTGTTCTGGAGCATAGCAGCTGTATCTGGGCTGATTTCATAGCCCTACTGAAGTAAATGATTTTGTGGTATATGATTGAGGGAACTCACTGCTTCCCTTCATAAAACAGGTTTTAATATTAAGGCTTGATTCTCATATTAACGTTTGTATCTTTGAAAGTGATATGCATATTTCACTTTTTGATACTGATTTTAAAATCCTTGCCTTCAATTTCTATGTCACAAACATCCTGTTCCGACTGTGTGGGGTTTTGAATTAGATATCAATGTGCCTTAGAGAACACAAGTGATGGCTCCCTTTGAAAGAAAAGAAACTTATCACTTTCTGACCAATTAAAAAAAAAAAATCTATAAAATCTAAATAAAGGCAAAACTGACCAGAACCCTACAACTAATGTTGTACGGTAATAAATAAAAGTAACTGTAGTCATTAATCCTGTCAGCAACAAATTGTTGTATAGTGTGCAGAGGTTTGTCATGACTTGTTTACACAGGCAGTTAATGAATGGTAAAATAAATCAAACCTTCTATCAAAATTTGTGAGTTGATTAATGATTTTTAGAAATGGGATTTCACTTTGGGAAGTGGCTGTAACAATGGAGCTGTGAGGCTGTTTATCAGCTTCCCCTGCCTTCAGGAGTGAATACTTTTTCATTCTCTTAGAGAAAATGTTTTCTAACATTCAGGCCTGCAACCTCAAACTGAACTTTAAAGGTGAAGACTTTTCTGCTTGTGTTGTAAACAATAATCAGGCCATAACTCTGTGTCTGTTTGGGGGAAAACAGAGAAGCAATCTAAGTACCTGTTTAACCTTCTTTTCCACTTGGCTTACTCTTCCGTTTTGGGATCATTTGGCTTGATTTCCCAGCTCTTGATAGCAGAAGAGAGAGACTATACCGCTGTCTGGCTGAGATGCTGATTTGTACAGGCAATATTCACAGCTCAGCCACAGTGGCAGGAGGACCTAGTTGACTAGAAGTGATCATACTGCTCTCTACAGAGCCCAGGTGTTTGGTTGGCTAGTATTTGATTCTACCATGTCAGCATTTACAGCAGAAAATAATTCTAGTGGAAGATAAAAACCAGATCACTTTTGCGTCTAGTCTCAGAACTTGAGGATATGGGCTGAAAAAAGTGGGAATGGATAAAATCTGATTGTGTCTTTTCTTTCATAGATTTCACAGAGCAATAGGAGGTGGGGGAATCAGTTCAGCATCTGTGACTGCAATTGAAGCAAAGTTGGCAAACTTAGTTCAGTCTGGTTTCGTTTCACTTCACACTTGGCCACATTCTAGTAAGCAACTGTCCTTGTCGCATTTATTTTGGTTAATTTGTGAGCCTTTGTGAATGTAAACTGCAGAAGTCACAGAAGTCTGTGAAATGTGAAAGACTGAAAAATCACCTGTGATAGAAGAGAGGGATCCACAGTTTGATGCTACCACATGGGCACCTTCTGAGATGTGCCAAAAAATCATGCATTAGAAATGTCTGTATCTTTCCTTTACAGTTAGCTAGTTGACCTGTAGATAAAATCTCTGTGAATGTCTGCACTGGGACAGGTGAATTGCACACTCATTTTTTGCCTGCAGCGTGAAAGAATTTCCATTGTGTGGAAAGTGGCAGCATCACCAAGTTCATTTCAGGAAGGGACATTTGCACACACTTGCAAAGACAATCATTCTCCTTTCATTAGGTGGCTTTTATAGATCCTAGGTATTTGGATACTAGGATGGATGGGGGTTTTTTGTTATTTTCAGTAGCTGTGCAGGGCCTCTTCCATCAATGTGCTCTCAGTCCCTTACAGAGGCAGACAAACCACTAGCAGTGATCAGTGGAGAAAGCCTCAGTCTTTTTCACCTTTGCATTCCTCCTAAAGCTGATGGATAAATGGTTTAAGGAACCAAGTGGAAACATCCCTTGTGGAAGAGAATCCATGGTAGCCTAGAAACTTTGGCATCTGGCTGTCAGCGGGTGGGTGTCTGGTGCATTCCATTCACTGCTGCCCCTCAGTCACCACAAACGCTGGCCCGTGGACCTCAGAGTGATGCCTGCTCTCATCTTTGCAGAATGCCTGTGTCCACCCTGCAGTTGGGGTTTGGCAGTGTTAGCAAAAATTGAGCATGGATCTTAGGCTATACTTTTTTTGTCAGTGCTTCGTAACCGGAAACAGAGGGAGTTTTTCAGTGCAGTAGCCTTCATTCTGGAGGTGTTCTGGTCACAGAGGACCAGTTCGGAATTAAATGTTTAGTCTGAAACATGCCAGCAGAGTGTTCTGAATGATTCATTACTGTGCTTAGTTGGTTGTTTGAGATCTCTGATGTGCTGTTTATGTAAGGCAGTATTTTTGTAAACTCCATGAAGTCTTATGCCATTCCTGAACACTGTGGGCTGGAGCTGTATGCTGGGAGGGGGAAGGGAAACAATTTTTCATTTACCATATAGGGTGGACAACGTACTTGAAACGGAATTGGATGCTTTCTCCAAGTGGTGGAATCTCCAGTTAAAGTAGTTCAATCTTTTCACTAACCTAGGCCTCATTTGTTTTCAATGTGTATGAAATTATGCTTTCTTAGTATTGTTTTACCTTTTTTACACTTTTCTTGGGAAAACCCGACAAACTTAAGGGAAAGGTGATTAATAATCAGGAAACAATTGAATGCAGGTAAGAATGATTTTCTTTATCCAGAACCATCTCTCTGTGGGGAGATAAAATTTTAACTTCCTGCAAGTGTTTCCTTAAGGACCCTTTTTCACAGTGCCTACAGCTGAGTACATTCAGGACACTTGTGTTTCTGTATAAGGGAAACTACGTGAAGTAATTGGACTATTTAAGAGGCAGGGAAATAATGGATTTCTCAGTTGATTTTTCATTTTCAAGCCACAACTGGACAATCCTCTGCCATTCTCAGCGTGCCCAAAATACTGTTGATCTGAGGACTAAAAATCTGAAAAGGTTTTTCATTATTCTTAGGTCAGTCATGTTTCATATATTCATGGACAGAGATTCTTGTCTTTTGTCCAGGGGTGTGTCATAGCTGTATCTTGATATCCTATATCTTTAAGGGGAATATTGCATTACCAGGTTTTATTTGTACTTTATTCTGAATAGTCACAGAGAGCAGTTCATGCCATCCGTCTCTAAGAGGGAGATCTCAACACTCCAGGAACAAGTTTGACAGCTCCTGATAGTGCTTTGATTGCAGTCTCTCTAAATGCCCAGAAACATCATCTTCATGCTGGTTACTAGTCACCAGCTTACATTACTTCAGCACAAATTTTCTTCTTCTTCAGCACTTTTCTGTGCCAGATCTATTCCAGATATGGAGGTTTTTTGTTGCTGTCAGCAACAGATACCTTTACATCAGAATGCTCTTAATCCTTTCAGCTGGAAGCCCAGCTGTACCCTGCTTCTGTTTTTTTCTGGCCGTGGTGTGCCTGTGGATGGCTTGCACTAGGTGTATGGGATTCTTTAGGCATTTCACCCATTTCACTAGTGGGCATTTCTGAGTGTTGTCCTGGATAGAGGGGAGTCACTCTGAGCTGCAAAGTAATAGGTAGTAATTGGAAGTGATCCCTCTTCCTGCTCCCACAGATACAACTGAAGTTTCTTCAAGATTATGGGAGATGTGAAGCTGTCTTGGCAAATAGCTTAGAAACTGGTGTTCACAGAGAGCTTTCTTCTGTGTTCACCTCTGCAAACAGATTCCTTTTTTGCATTGCTTATTCCAGGCTGGGGACATGAGTCTCTGCTGCACCTGCTACAGTCCCTTTTCAACAAGGAAGTAACAGCTGTCTTGGTTATATAGCTTGGTAGCTATAATTCTTCACTTCTTTCTACCTCACTTTTCCTTTGGGTATATTTAAAGACTGCCTTGTCTTGGAGATGCCTTTTCAGTACATTGTTGCATTATCAATGGAGCAAAAGAGTGGCATTGGACTGTCTGTTCCAAAATGCCTGTCTGTGGTATCTGCTGTGATAAGCCAGTTGGATGGATGTGATGTGTTGGCTAAGTACCCACACAGCCACTCACTCAGTCACTCCCAGGCAGGGCAGGAGAGAGAACAGAAAGAGCAAAAGTTAGAAAACACTTGAGTTGAAGTAAGAATGTTTAATAAGTGAAGGAAAAGGTGTGAAGTGAGGCAAAGGCAATCACTCACCTCCCACAAGCAGACTGATACCCAGCCTGTCTCTGAGCAACAGCAACAATGACTGCCTTGGAAGACAACCCCACTCCCAATTTTTATTGCTGAGCATATTATATGGTGTGGAATAACCCTTTCACCAGTTTGGGTCAGCTGTTTTGGCACTGTCCCCTCCCATCTTTTTCATAGGACAAGGGTAATTGCTTTAAACTGAAAGAGGGTACGTTTATAACAGATATTAGGAAGAAATTCTTTTCTGTAAGGGTGGTGAGGCTCTAGAACAAGTTGCCCAGAGAAGTTGTGGATGCCCATCCCTAGAATTGTTCAAGGCCAAGTTGTATGCATCTTCAAGCAACCCTGACCAGTAGAAGGTGTCCCTGCCCATGGCAGAGGGGTTGGAACTAAATGAGCTTTGAGCCCCTTCCAATCCAAATCATTCTATGATTCTTGTGCCCACCCTTGCCAGCCTACTCACTGGTCAGTGTGAGGAAAAGAAAAAGCCTTGGTGCTGTGCGAGCATTGTTCAACAATAGACAAAAGACTGGTGTGTTATCAACAACACTATTTTAGTCACAAATCCAAAACACAGCCACATATGGGCTTCCATGAAGTTAACTCGATTCCAGCCAGACCCAGTACAAGAGAGCTTCTTTACACTAATTCATAATAGATCAGAAATTGAGGGTAGTTTCATAGATGGCATAAGGATCCTGAGGACTCAGTGGCACCTCAAGTTCTTCTCCCTTTCCATCACATGTCCCCCATTTCCCCTCATGTCAGCACTAGCAATCACGTAGTCTTACAAAAACTGAGTTTTCAGCACATCCTCAGTAGTGAGTCAAAGCTGTTACATAGGCAGGGGGCTGAGAATGGCTGGCTGGGAAAAAAGACAGAAGTGACCTTTCTGGAATAGACGTGTCAGTTTGTGACATAGCTGGATGGTTGTTATACTGTGGTTGTACTTCTTCATTGTTACATACTCCTAATTAATCTCCTCCACCTCCACTTGCTTCCTTCTACATGATTGCTATTACATGGTTTTTTTGTTAAATCTGAAACATGTGCATCAATGTGGGAGGGTTTCCACATGAAGTTCTCCTGCAGAAAAAGTGGAGTGGTATTTTTGGAATGTCCTTGCCGCTAGATGGCAGGGTGCCCTTTGGATAAAGGAAGCACTAGGCTGTGTTCAATACTAGCTGGCTCTCAGTTTGGCAAACTTCTCATTGAGCTGATCGAGAGGTTTGCTGAAGTGAGGAGCATGTGCAGTGCGGGAGAGAACTCTAATTATATTATGACCCTTTTAGAGGACTGACATGCAGTTTTAAATTTTCTCTAGTAAAATAGATACTTTAGTTGAATTGAACAGAGCTTGACAAAATAGGATAATTAAGAAAAGCTGTGTTTTAACCACAATTAGACCATAAGTTAGTGAATATATTGGAGAAATCTCTGTCTCTTGTGCATGTGCTGCATTTGCTGTGCCAAGTTCTGAAGTACTCAGTCCTTGAAGTGAATTGAAAAGTGGTGACAGGCCCGAGTTGTCACCTTGGAATCTGGCTTTAAATAGTTTAGATTGACGGTTTGCTGCAGGTGGAAAATCCGGTTAGCATTTAGGTGAGTTAAGAGCTCTAATTTTCACTCTTTCACACCAGTTTGATCTTGGTGTAATCCTAATAAATTCAACTCAATGAAACTTGTGTAATGGTGCTAAGAAACCATAAGGATGCTTATATTTAAACTGGAGTTATTATAGTATTCATAATATTAGGATGAGGAATTTTTGCACATTTACTATCCCAACTATAAATCTGCATCTGGGGAAGGTGGGTGTAACATCCCTCTATTCTCAAATGAAGCATTAAGTATTGACAAATAGAAATAACTACATTAAGATCAGGCCCATGTCACTGAGCCTGTGAGCTAATGAGGGACAAAGTTAAAAGATGTACCAAACTGGGTACTTTGTCATGGTTTTTGTAACTTTACACTTCTTTACAAACTCATCTAGAAAACTTGTAGGGAAATCCTCAACATTTTGAACTTTTATCTTTTTAGTTGATAGAAAGCTATTTCTTAAATCAGTTGACTCATTTGATAAGTTAACTTTATCAGGGTATGCAATCCTCTTAACACAATTGCTCAAAACACAACAAACTAACAAAACCCACAGCATTTTCAAGTTTAAATGTTGTGGTGTTTGAAATTGATTAATTTCTCTTTTTCTAGAATACTTTATTTAAAAAAATTGACTGAAAAATATTTTAATATTTTATAAAAGGAATGTGATTGACAAAATGAGAAGTGTAAGTTCAGTGAACCAAATACTTTGTGAAAAGCTGTTTCAGAGAGGACATTGTTCAACACATTAACTTGTGCAAAAGATATTTTCAGATGGTGTATGGTGAGACATATTGTGCAATTTTTTTATTCCATTTTCAGAAGCTCCTTGTAGTATTTGCCACTGGCTAAGCTTTGTTACAAATGTCACTGCTTAAGCCTGTTGGATCATGACTTCGATCCTTTGGCTATAGTGAAATATAGGAATGTTTTTGCCAAATTTTGCCCCCCCTCACTTTGGGAACGATCTACATCTGCTTTCACAGTAAAAAGGTATCATCTTTCTTAGTGTGTTACACAAGAGTATCTGCCTGCATCGTGCAGACACTACTCATATACTACTCACTTGTGTGCACTCAGCCTTCTTATCTGTCTTACTCATCTGCTTGCAAGAGCAGATTTTAGAGCAGGGTGATCTTACTGGTAGGCTTCCAGTCACATCTGAACAGGAGTTGAACATGTGTTTTTCCAGGTTATCTGGCATGAGGTATCTCCTGTGCTTCAGTGGGAGATGCTATGTTTTTAGCATCCTCGTGGGCATGAAGGAGGAGCTGCAGTGAGCAGATCCCAGCTGTGAGGAAAGCAGGCAGTGCTGGCAAAGCTGCAGCTGGTACACTGCTTCTTGCTGAGAGGCACCTGGTGGAATTGCCCAGACCACCTCAGACAAAAAGAATGGAGTAACAACTGCTTTATTACATATACTGTAATATTTCTGGCTTGCTATAGCAAAACCGCCTCCAAGTCAGTTGGGACATTTTTAAAGGTATTTTTCAGAGAAAACTTCCTGTGTGCATGAAAATATCTTCTTTTAAATATCCTTTTTTGGTTTGTTTCATAATAAAGACTCTCTTTTGCCACCTGCACTCTCTGAATGGCTTCTTTTTGCTGTGTCTACATCTAACTTCAGAAATCTGCTGTAACATCTCCAATATCTTTTCAGAGTTGGGAAATGCAACTTTAGTACTCTCCAGGTACCAAACACTGCAGGTCTTGGATCAGGAAGCTGCTTCTGAAAGAAGTCCTTTTCAGCGAGAAATAATCCATTATTTTGTTTGATAGCCTTTTACGCAGCCCGGATTTTTCACCCATGCTTTGTAGGTCGGTGTTGTTCCTAGGATCAGCCAAAGCAGTTCACACCCTCCATTGCGTGTAATGGCAACAGCCCAGAAGAAGAGCTGGGGTTTACATCATCCTCCTTCATATATCTCACAGAGCTAATGGAAAGCTGCTGGGAAACTCTTGGATAACAGATGTTCTCAGGCCCCAGTGTCATGAAAGCTAGACCTGGACACAGGGTAAGGAAGCCCTGAAAGTGTTTGTGGAGGACATAGCAATAGTCCTGCATGGTCTACCTGCTTATGACATCCTCCCTGAGCTTAGCACCCAGAGGAAGATAACTCTGATAATGCTTGATCAGATATTCTGGCAGAATTCCCATGAGGCCTCTCAAGATGGTTTTTTACTTGTTACCTGTCATTGAAACAGTGATAAGGAGATGGAATGAAGGTCTTTTACTTCCCATAATTGATGAGAAATTCTTGCTGTGGCTGATTCTGACAGTGCTGCTATAGGTCTGTTTTACCATGGAAAGCTATTTAGTAGTCAAGCACAATTACTTTTTCCATTTTCATTTTCTACCAGTTCCTGTTGTTTCTGCTACTTACTCAGCAGCAAGGGAGACTGCTGCTGTGGCACATTTAGTACAGACAGGTGGTGACAGCTTGTGGCGTTTTAACCACTACTTTGCTTAAACCTCCTCTAAACATGAGTTTTATAGTGCCACAAAAAACATATGGTATCAGTGAAATAGCTTTGCCTGAGGGGAAGATGCACAGAACTGGAATCTGGGAGATTCCTTTGATAAGAGTAGAAAGGTGTTGGATTAAGGGGTGGTTTTTAAGAGGCATGGCATGAGAGTTCATGAGACCTGGTTTTATTTCCTGCTGTTGTGTGACTGTGGACAATGCATCCCTTCTCCCTTCTGTGGCAGGCAGAGGCCAGTAACTGTAAAATCCATCAGTTTGTGAAGCGCACAGGTGTTAGGGGATGACAGATAGTCTTACAACTATCTAGACATGACGAACAAACTAGTTTATGCATATAAGGAGTAGAATAGGATATATGAGGGAAAGACATACAGTGAACTGGACAATTCAACAAAATACTGTATTTAAACCACATATAGCATTGCTAGCTCTTAATAACAGACATTTTTGACATGGTATGGACTTGCTTACACTTTCTCATAATATATATGGGGAATAATAACAACAATAATAATAAATAATAACAATAAATAATTTGCTCTTTGCTTCTTGGTGTTTTACATTAACAGTCAGAGCCTTTTCCTCAAGGTGTTACTGAGGGGGGTGAGTAGGAGAGTTGTGAGACTGCAGGGGTCTTGGCTTGCAAGTGATTCAGAGCCTAAAACATGGTGATCTGTGCATACACCCTTGCCCAACTCCATCCTCTCCTCTGACCACCGTGGTGCTGTTGTGTGCTTACCTAAATGTTGGACCTCTTTCTTTTTGTAGGGAAACAAAATAGTGCTGCCTTTCCTCTTCACACTGGTCCCATAGAACAAATTTTGCTTGACTGATTGTATTTAAATTACAAAAGACTTTTCGGCCAAATTTTGGAGGGCCTCCCATTGGGAGGAGGTCGTGCTCTGAATAGCCTGTGGTGTGATCCAATAAACCTGGTGGGTTTTTTGCCTACCAGCAAGGTCTGAATGGCAGGAGAAAATTAAGAACTGGAAGAATTTGTGGCTGTAGGAGCACTGTGTTGCCTGGAGCACTAGGTTAAGCCCGACTTTGCTGCTGAAGTGTATATCATCCTGGCTGATGCTTTGATGGAGAAATTGTGATGAAATGGGAAAATATTTGTGTCGCACTACTGCTTGCCTAAGTGACTAAAGGATCTGGCTTTTGAATTAAGCATGCTCTGAAACAGCATTCTGGTTTGTAAATTGAAATGCCAAGAATGGAGGGGCTTGGTTAATATGAAATGTTGGAGATTAATTGGAAAAATGTTCTGCAAGAAAGATGTTATGGCTATATCATGAACTAATGATGACTTGGAGTTGAATTGCAGTAGCTGGGTTATTTAAAGCATTACCAACCAGAGGGGCAACAGCATATATGGAAAGAATAAGTAGGAGACAAGCTGGTTAATTTTCCTTTCCCTGCCTCTAAATCTTGCAGGTCAGTTTTCCCAGGTAGTGTTTTACATGGAGATTGCAGTGGTTCAGCTTTCTAAGCCTAGTTTTTATATGTTAGGTCTCTCCTTCAAGAAAGTTGCCTGCCACATGAAGACTGGTGAGATACATCTGGGGTTTTTCTTGAGAGTGGTGAGAGGATCAAAGAGCCAAGTAGACACCAACAGCACAGATAAGGACATGCAGATGCTTTTAGTATTTGTATCATGAGAGGTAGAAAGAGGAAGGTTTTCTGGAGGGAATTGAAACTGGCGATTTATACCAATAAAATATAATTTCAGGTTCCTTGAAGTCCATTTTTAAATTCTCTTCTCACAAATATTTAAATACTTGCCCAGCTTGTTGTTGCTGATTCCTTAAAAAATGCAAAAAGAGAGAGATTGCTTCTGATTCCTTTGTAACATTGATTCGTTAATGTTGCTTTCACAGGCAAGATATCTGGTGATCTCTTGTAAAATGCACAAGGGGTGCTGAGGAGAGGCCATGTTTTTTGTAAGCAAACGCAGCATGAAGTTAATTCATGCTCTGCCTGCCAGCAGAAACCATGATTTCTACGCAGCTTTGCACATAGGAACTGCATGGTCTTACACCCCACAACTGCCTGCTGCTTCTCAACCACTACAAGTATCTCTGCCTTGTCCTTGTTCCTGGGACAGATCTGAGGTCACACTGCTGGAATAATCCTCTTAGCTTATCTTTCTGGCTATATCATGCCCTGTTTGAAAATTCCTCCCACTTACTACTTCTTACAATCACATCACTATAAACGTCTCATTCTTGCTTCAAGTGCCCACCAGAATTTTAGACTTGCTTATCCCTCTGATGTGGTCTGCTGTCTTATTTGCCTTGCCATCTTTGCTCCTGTAGCATGCTGACACATTATTAAGTTCTTTGCCTCTGCTTTCTGTGCTTCTTGTGCTTTCTTCAGAAGAAGTGTTTTTGCATCTTCTCTTTTCCACTTACAAAAACATGCTGTTATGTTGGTACCCAGGAGTGGTGTCTTTATAGATGATTAAAAGACACTTCAGTAGCTGACTGAAACAGTTGCTGAATTTCCCAATGTATCTTATCTTCCTCTCTGTCTCTTTGATGTAAGATCTGAGATGTAAGAACTTCTTCTATTTGGGGATATTGCAGGTATTAAACATAGGATAAAATGGAAATAACAATTTCTCATTTTGCATGTGCAAGTGTAGGTATTGGTCTGATAAACCACATGTGACTTTTTGCAGGTGTTCCCTTTGCTGGGGTTCTGGGCTTCCTGCCAAAGCATTTTCTCTCAACCTCGCTGTTAACCAGTCCCTTGCATTTTGCATCAGCTTCTGTCTCAATAGGCTTAGCCTTCCAGTTAACAGATATCTTTTTCTCAAGCCCTGCCCATTGCACCTGCTTTTGAAAATGTGCCCTGGAGAACGCAGTGATTCATCTGTTGTGTGCTGTTGCTGTTTGATTAAATCATTGCTTAGTTTCAGGTGGCTGCATTTGTGTGCTGGAGCACTTGATTCTCCTGTTTACTTCTTTTGTACGTTGTGGAAGTGTTCGTAAAGCTTGGGGGGAAGTTCAGAATGAAAGGTACAATATCAGTGTTTGGGATAACAAATGGTATAGGCCATACACTCTCTTCATTCAATGCTTTTTCTGTTTCCACACCAGTAAGCATGATGGATGTAATGTAGTCACAGCATGTTTCCAGAAATCCTGAGATCAGTAACGTAAAATAGGTCTTTGGAATTTTAATAATGGAGAAAATGTCAGTGTGCAAAGTTGGTGCAGCCTTGTTCCTCCCTTCCCCCAGTTTCCCTCCTTTAGACCAGCCTATGTGTTTTCTGACCTTGCAGATACGATACAAAGTGGGGAGAGGAAACCCTCAAGGACCTTACATCAATTTCCCTCCTATTCCAGGACTGACCACCCTACAGAGTAAATGTATACAGGTGTGCTTTCAGACCAGACCTTCAGGATCAGCTCTTGTCTCCCTGGATGCATTTGGGAAGCTTGGAGGCCTTCAACGCTGAAATGACTTTTAACATCTCCTGTGAGGGACTGTGGCACCCAGAGATCACTGGGTTCCTTCCAGGATGCTGCTTTTCCCCAGCCACATTTAGGAATGGGTTGTGTGTCACTGGCAATGCTTTGATCATAACAGCTGGAAGGCTGGGGAACAGCGAAGTGTTGAAGGGAACTTGATTCTGACCCACCCTCCTTGTAGAATGACATTATTTATTTAGCTCATAAAATATATTTGTACACTGTCAAGTATATGTCTGGGGTTTCAGAGATCAGCTATCCTCATCAGGTATCCCAGATCACAGTTATAGGCTAATGCTGGGAATGGGAAATTATATAGCAGAAAGAAGTAGTTAATTTTTCCATGTGAATATAAATGTGTCCATCTTGGCAGTTTACAGTTCAGTAACTTCCTTGAGCATTAAACTTAGACAACCCTTTTTTCATTTTGTAGTCTCTTAATGTAGCTGGACATGGAGAGCAGTTTGAGGCATTCTTCTTATGAAAGAAGTATGATCAGAAGCCCTCATTGTTACTGCTGCAGTGGCTTGGTCAGATTGGGTCCAGTACCAAGAAAATCCTTACTGATTTGCCTGTTAAGGCGTATTGTTGGGGGTTTTTTATCCATTTGATTACCAGAAGGGAAGACTTTTCTCACTCATTTTGTATCAAAATTTCTTCTTGATCAACACAAAAAAATCATAATGTCCGTGGTTTTTTCATACACTTATATTGGAATGCCTATCTTTTTCTGTGGAGAGGAAAAAATAATATGAGTTAGAGCCCGCAGAGAAGTCTGCCTAATTAGCGATTGAAAGATTTCTTTGCAACTGAAGGTGCTGGAGTCATCTGTGTGTGAATTTCTGTCTCCTTTTAGGCTTTACCAAAATTTTTGTACTGAAGCAAATGAAGTCACCAGAGAAGTAGGGCCTCCCTTCAGTAATTATTTATCTTACTCTAAGAGAGGAAAAAACAGATAATAAACATTAAATAAACAGATCATAAACATTAAGACATAACTTCCAATCCCAGGAGCCTATTTTCCTCTCTTTATTCCTACTTTTTAGATCACAACAATTCTTTTTCTTTAGATCCACAGCACTGCTCCAAATCTCATTTTGCTTTTTGAACAGTTTATGGCTTTGTTGCCCCCCTAGCTATTTGAAGACAGTGATGATGAATATGAAAAGCCATTTTCTTTATCCCAGATACATATGCTTGCTATACAAAGCCATATATGTTGCAGTTGGTGCTGTTCTTTTTCTTCCTTGGGTCTCATGGGTTACTTTAAATGGAACCTGTTTAGCCTTCTTTTTGACTGTGATTACACATAGAGAAGTAATATAATGACTAAACAATCTGTCTGTTTTAGTTGTAGAGCTATGTTGGGCCGTTTACCTATCTTTTTGGTTTTCAGCCTAGACTCCCCGCTGCTTATGCCTTATATACAGCTTAAACTCCTTTCTGGAATAGCAGCCCTTGATGCAAGCGATGGAGGGAAGGATTAGAAGAAAGCAACAATCAGGAGATTTTGTTTAACTGATCGTGTAAGCAGATAGATTTTGCCCATATGCAAGTAGCTAGTCTTCAAATGACCTGTGCAACAGTGTGAAACCTCAGAATAGTTACGGATTCCTGGAAAATTGTTCTTACTGACACTCCCCAGCCAAGTTAGGGTTCATATTCTTCATAGGTAAAAAATGCTGCACGTTTGAATTGTTTTTGTATGGGTTTGTGTGTATGGACCAAACTCAAGCCTCCCTAAATGCATGTGTCTAAATGAAAAGTGAGTGTAGATAAGTGAAGTTGAAAGCCAGTAAAATAAGGTGCTGTCAGCTGAGGGCAAATGCAAAAGCAGCTATATCTGCCCTCCTCAGCAGAGTTCTTCAGAAATAAAGTAAAGGATTCTACAGAATGAGCTGTTCTCCATGGTCCAAACCTCTGAGTCATATATCCCTAAAATAAGTAAAGGGCAAGTGGCACTCTAACAGGAGGGTTTCTTGCGTTATGTAAAATAGGAAAGCATGATGATGAAACCAAAATAACAAATAAATACTTAATTTTGTATACACTTTAATTGCCTTGTCAAAAAGAAATATATCCCCCCAGAAGTCAGCTGGGTTTTATCAGCTTTGCAAAGTGATGAATGAACGCCTTGTTCTTTATTATTGCTTAAGTCATTCCTGTTTATGCCAGTATTTCAAGGATTATGTTTTGATTGTTCTGAAGAGGTGAAAACACTTTCCTGCTGATGAATAAACACTGCCACTTTTAAATATTTGTATGCAAAATGTCTTTAAAGCCATTATAAAATGCTTTCCAAAAGCACCAAGAAGCTGTTTCCCAGAAAGACAGTTTTTCTCTACATTTTCTTTCATGCTAAACAGTCCAAATGAAAAGGCTTTCAGAGTTAACTAGTTAAAGCAATACCAGTGTTTTAGTGTAATGAATAACTTTTTATAGAGGACAATTGCACACAGTTCAATATCCTGGTATTTCTATTTCTGTGCCCCACCAATGCCGGGATTCTAGGGTAGAATTTCTTTCTTTGAGAAAGCTGAAGCGATCAAAACCCTGATTAACCTCTGATATTCACGTGGTGCTCTTGATCTTGAGGACCGAAGCAGTAACAAAGAGTTAATGGCAGCCATATGCTCAGGGTATTGTGGGTACTGTTGACCCAAATGTGAACTCCGCAAGTGAGTGCTGCTAACTCCTGTTTGTTTCAGGTTTGGTGTGGAGATTACTGATGAAGAGTTTGAGCTGCTACTTGACAGAATCCCCCTTGATGAAGATCAAAATGTCAGATACCCCCAGTTCATGCCCAGGTTTGATTTCTGGTATGCAGTGTATGCATTTTATTTCTCATTTGTGAGTAGAATTATCTTTAATCTAAAAGGCACACATAACATTTCCAGACTGATTCTCATTTCTTGACTGTGCTCCTTTATGACTTATTTCTTTCACAGAGTATGCTCATTACATTTAGAATTAGTTGATGTTGTGGGTGTATGCTGTTTATAATTTAGTTGCTCTTTATATGCTATTTACATATTTTAGAGGAAAGACTTCAAAGATACATAACAAACCTTCATGCTTTCTGCAGGCTGGGAAATATGTCAGACCTCTAAATAAAAGCTAATTATTTCCAGAAAATGGTAATAAATGTAGTTAGTATCTCTTTGAGAACTTGAAGCATTTATAGGCCCTATATGTAGTCTGAAGTACTTTTGAGATGGTGATACTGGTTAATAGAAGCTCTACTCAGTCTCCAAAGCCTAGCTGTAAATTAGTTGGATTAAAAGAAAGAAGCACTGGGATAGATAGAGATATTCTATTATTTTCATAAAATTAGGACTTGATGCCCAAAACTGTCATGCCAGTAGCAGGGCAGAAGCCATTGTCACTGCTGAGGTGAATGAAAGACTCATGGAATCTGGGACTGGAGAAAGCCATTCCACCCATGATATCCAGAGAAGAAAATTCCAGCACTTTCCCGCACACTTGCCTGTACACATAAATTAGACTGCTCAAACAGCTATTTGTTTTGAGTTATTGAGCAAGCAGGGGTATATCTAGTTTGCATACTCACAAAAAGGGTTGGTAGAAATCTGAGCTCATTTTATGGAAACCACATGGGGTACCTTCCTGCACTTCAGGTAGCAAACTAACTAAGCACTGCAAACCTGATGCATTTGCTTCTTCCTTCCCATTCCATTTATTGCTCCTTCCAATCTCTCTTTTCATCTGTCCTTGTCTTCCTGCTGCAGGAAGCTTTGGGGCTGAATTCACCTGTCTACACATTTGCACACAAGGCTGTTGGACACAGGATTCATGAGATACATGTGACCTTCTGGAATGGTATCTCCAAGGCAATCTCCAAACGTGTCTTAAATAACCCTCGAATGCATATGGGTGGGCTCCTGTTCTTCACATACTTCTACTGCCAAGGCCTCCTCTCCAGTTCGTTCTTTTATAGCCTTCTGACTGGGTTACAGCTTGCATGAATTTCTGTGGCATGTCTTAGCTCCAGGAGTATTCTCTGGTTGTCCTATGGCAAGAGTGTATAGAGGACACAGAGGATAAAGGCCACCTAACAAAGCTTGGAGACCAACCTTTGAGAAATCAAAAGCATAAAAAATAAAATATGCAGAAATGCACACCACTGGACCTTACCTCCCTCCTCTTGCTGTGCACTCAGCTGTGCTCTGTCTTAATTGAAGGAGAAAGACATGAATCTGTTAGATTAGAAACTCAGAATAAGAGAGGAGGGGGTTTTAGAAACTAAAGTTACAGCCTGGCTTTTGTCACAGTAGAAAGAACAGAACCTGATCATTCAGCGGTGAAATGCTTTCTCTGCAGTCTTTTTTTTAACTGAAGTCAAACTTCAGATTTCACTAAATCTTGCAATTTCAAAGTTTATTATCATGCTTAGACCTGTTGTTTAGAAGTAAATAATGTTCATCCAGAAATCTTTATATCTTCAGTGCCATAATTGTGTTCTTGAATGTGATCCAAACGAATAGTTATATATGCTTAGTGGGGCTATTTTTTTCTCAAATTGAGTGGGAGGGAGTGCATAGGCCCTATAGCACAGCTTAGGTAATAGTTCTTTATTTGCTTTATTGTGAGAACCAGAGGCCAGATGCTTCTCTCAGATTACTTGTATATTAATATGGGGTGATTTTGTTCACTCTAGTGCAAAACTGGAGTGTAACTGGGAACACAGTGTAGGACTGGGATATAATTTTGACTTTCATCACCAACTCCCCCGTGTCTTTCCTCCTATAAAACCAAATCTTTCTTGCAGGCATTGTCCTAGATTCTCTGCTGTATGTAGTGGGTTGGCCTCAGCCAGCAGCAAAACCCTCACTCAGCCATTCACTCAGTGGGATGCCAGGAGAAAGTGGGAAGAATGGAAAGAGAAAGCCCATGGGTTGAATTAAAGACAGGGAGATCACTTACCAGTTTCCACTGTGGGCGAAACAGACTTGGCTTTTGGCTTGGGGGAAATTAATATAATTTATTGCCTTTTCATATATATATATATTTAAACTTACTAATTTAGGAAGAAAAAAGGCAAACATTAAGATAAATAGGGAAAATACCTTTCTCCTCCACCTTTCTGAGGATCAACCTCACTCCTTCACTCCAGACTCCTCTGCTTTGTACCACTCCCAGTTACACCCAGTCGCTTCAGTGAGGAAGCCAGTGAAGTGGTGTGCAGTGGGGAGGGGGTTATATTCAGGATGTAGTGTTTTCTCTCTGCTGTTCCTTCCATCTTGCTGTTTTCTTCTGTCCTGTCATGGGACTTCCATGGGCTTCTATCCATTTCAGAGTGGAGTGGGGTCTGTTCTGGAAGGCAGGAGGGGTGCAATGTGTGTGCAGTAGCTGAGTTGATTTATAGCTCATGAAGCTCTGAGCTGCTGCAAATGCCTTCTTCCTATTTGATGCACCTTGTTGCTTAATGGGCTTAGAGGACCTGACCAGAGACAGCCTCCACACACTTCTGCAGAGACCTGTCCTTCTGACTGTGCCTGCCTACACATGGAGAGAGGGCTCCTTCTCAATGGACTTTGGGCATCTAGTTTGCCAGGGAGGAATAGAGAAACTTCCACTGGGATAAGCTAAGACTACATCTAAGTCATGCAGTTTGCATGAGTTTCAGCGTGCCCTGGAGCCACAGCTGCAAGCTGCTCTGTATCCGGGATGAGTGTGGAATATGTTGTGGTTCCTTTCTGGTCTTCCTCCTGACAGCACAGTGTGCAGGAAGGAGATACACTGATATGATCTATGGATGTATGATGTAACCCCAGTACACAGCCAGGCCAGAAGTCTGGAGCTGCTCCTGGGTGTCTCAGTTTAGACATAATTCCAGAATGTTTCTAAGCTTGATGGACCTTTCTCACTCATTTTCTCTTACGAAAGGAATAAGCTTTCTTAATTTTTTTTCATACCTGCTCATCTTTAAATAACTTCTGTGGAATAGGAAGTTAAAATAAGCATTTAGGAAAATATCAGATATCTCATTAGAATAGCAATGAAGGGGTTTCATTTACTGAATTAACATTTTAACTGGGAATTCATTTTGCAATAAATTAAATGTATTCTCTATCTTCAAATTACATGTTACTTTGTTTGGAAGGGAGTATTCCAGAAGATCTGAACCTGGCTGTGCTAAATGGTTCTGCACTGGATTGTGATGGTTTCTCCTTTGCCACAGTTATCTGACTCCCTCATCCCTTCCTCATTGTCCAGCCAGATAGGACTGAGACAGATCATAAAAGTACACGATGAGCCCCAGGAGACTCAGCACCGTGTGTTCATTCCTAGTCTCATAGATACTAACCCGACGATAATCTTATGACCTGGGTTTGGCTTGGGATAGAGTTAATTTGTTAGTAGCTGGCACAATGTTATGTTTTGGATTCAGTATGAGAATAGTGTTGATAACACACTGATGTTTGGTTGTTGCTAAGTAGTACTTACCCCAGGTCAAGGACTTTTCAGTGTCCCAGGCTCTGCCAGCAAGGAAGTGCACAAGAAGCTGTGAGGGAGCATGGCCAGGACATCTGATCTGAACTGGCCAAAGGGATATTCCCTACCACAGAATGTCATGCTCAATATATGAACTGGGGAGGAGTTGGATGGGAGCTGTCGATGGCTGCTCAGGATCAGGCTGGGCAGTGGTCAGCAGGTGGTGAGCAACTGTATTGTATATTGCTTGTCTGTCTTGGGGTTTATTCCTCTCCCTCTCTTTTTGTTGTCTCCCTTCTCACTGCAATTGTATTTTATTATTACTGTTATTGCTATTAGATTTGATGGGGGGTTTTTTTCCATTTATTAAATGGTTCTTAACTCATGGTTTGTTTTTTTTTTCTGATTCTCCTTCCCCTCCCATTGTTGTGGGTGTGTGTGTGTCTGAGCAAGTAGCTGCATGGGCTACTGTCTGGGCTTAAACCATGATACTTAAAGACTTGCATAGACTGGAAGCAGAATATAATTTGTGAGCCTGACAGAATATAATCAGTAAGAGTTAACATGGAAACTTTTGTCCACCATTATAGATAAATCACACAGAGGTTTAATGTAGCACCAACTGTAAAACCTAACTTGTTTTTCTATTATGGCATTTCATACTAGTAAAGATGGTAAATGGATTAATAAAGAAAAAAGTTATTAAGAATCTACCATAGGGATATTAGCCATAAGTGAGACAAGGTTTCTAAGAAAAGGTAGTATTTTGTAAATTACTTTTGAAACATTAGAACAAGCTTATATGCTCAAAGCTGTTCTGTTATCTCTGGCTGTATCAGCTGACCTAATGAGACATGTCCATAGACCATGTCATGGTTACCCTCATGCTATAATATGTGTGCATCTGATATTAACCATGGACACTTTAGACTTTATTTTGCCATGTTTGCTATGGGCATTTACTGCTCATAGACTCCAAGAGGAGGAAGCTATCCAGAAAGCAAATACATCAGTAGGTTGGCTCCTATTGCACAGTCTACAAATTGCTGACTGTTGTGGTACAGGATGTTTGCATACACTACCTAGAAAGGAGATGTTATGGCAGAATTTAGGCACTGGTTACACTATTTCTGCCACCAACCTCTTTCCCCCCACAGTATATTCATAGTTCAGTTTTCTTGATTTATTTTTAATGATGGTACTTTTGATCCTTTGCCTCCTGCAGTGGAACTTTATTGTCACTCCTACCTTGTGCATTACACAACTGAAACTGACTCCTTCAGTATCTGAAGGAATATTATGCTTTGTTCATTCCTTGTACAGTACATGCAGGAATAAATTGTGTGGGACACAGTTTGAGAAGTGTTCAATATATACCCTGATGTCAGTGAAAAACTGTGGCTAAACCATCTCCCAAACTTCATCTTTTCAGACTGAGCAGCTACATAAGAAATGCTTTTGAAAATCCTAAGTAATTTGCCTTGGAAAATGCATTTATTATTAGTCCATAAGAAGAGGATGTTAGAGTGCTAAAATATTGTGTGAGCTATTCTCCCAGCTGACAGCTTCATTAGGGATCACTGACACCAAGTCACTTGGGTGAAAAGCAGGCAGCCGTATGACTCTTCAGAACAGTTATCTTGCCTTGCAGACAACCTTTTTACAAGCTGTATGTTTTTGTTGGTGCTGATTGGAAAGTTATAGTGTCACCCATAGACATCGGTGAGCTAGGCCTGGTTCATACCTATGAAGGTGTAACAGTGTGCACTGCAGAGCAAATATGTGTTAGTTACACCTGTTTAGTTTGCTGTATCATTTATAGTGTTACACTGACAGCTACAGCCTGTGCTCAGTTTTGGAGACAGTTTGTGACAACAGGCAGGAGGATGACGTTGAATGTCACCTTTCAGTGCTGCATCTGATAAGAAGCTAAGAAAAGAGATCAGCTACAAGTTAAAACTTAGTCCCATCCTTCCAAACCCCTGTGTGCTCTTCAGTCTCCCATCCTTTAAAAATAACCTTCTTTTCCCTGTTGTCTCCCCAAGTCCAAACTGTACGTGGGAGGTGAGTGCTCTGATTTTCTGATTGCCAGTCATTC
>VZRE01008020.1:97496-103422 GCA_013396775.1 Cephalopterus ornatus
ATATCAGATAGCTCTGTGCCAGGTTTTATTTCTTAGCAGTACTACTTGTGTATGAAGCACATCAGCTGTATTAAATATTGACAAGGTAACCGACCTAGTTGATCAAGGGAAGACAGTTGATGTAATCTTTTTAGATTTCAGTAAAGCTTTTGTCTCTTACAGGATCCTTCTGGTAAAAACGGACAGTATCCTTTTGGACAGCACACAGCTGGATAAACACATCGTGCGATGGGTGAGCAATTGGCTCACGGATCAGGCGCAAAGAGTAATAATGAATGGGGGAAAATCAGACTGGTGATCTGTCTCTAGTGGGGTTCTGCAGGGCTCCATCTTAAACAAATGCACTTCAATGTATCCATAAAAATCTTGGATGCAGGACTCAAAGGTAGACTAAGTAAGTTTGCTGACAACACTAAACTGAGAGGAACTGTTAACTCCCTCAAACGCAGGGAGGCCCTGCAGAGAGACTTCAACAAATTAGAGGACTGGGCAATCACCAACCATGTGAAGTTCAACAAGGGAAAGTGCCAGATTCTGCACCTAGAATGGGGCAACCCCGGATGTTCGTACAGACTGGGGAATGAGATGCTGGAAAGCAGTGTCATGGAAAGAGACCTGGGGTCCTGGTTGACAGCAAGTTGAATGTGAGTCAGCAGTGCCCTGGCAGNGCCTTGGCACCCAGGAGGGCCAACGATGTCCTGGGGGGCATGAGGCAAAGCATCACCAGCTGGTCGAGGGAGGGGATTGTCCCACTCTGCTCTGCGCTGGGGCAGCCTCACCTTGGATATTGTGTGCAGTTTTGGGCACCACAATATAAGAAAGATATTAGAAAGTGTCTAAAGGAGAACAATGAAAATGGTGAACGGCTTTGAGGGGAAGTGATGTGAGGAGCAGCTGCGGTCACTTGGTCTGTTCAGCCTGGAGAAGACTGAAGGGAGACCTCATCGTGGGGAGCTCCTCTCACAGAGAGTCAGGCACAGGTCTACTCTTTCCAGTGACCAGTGCCAAGACCCAAGGGAACGGTATGAAACTGTATCAGGGGAGGTATAGGTTGAGTATCAGGAAAAGGTTTTTCACCCAGAGAGTGGCTGGGCACTGGAACAGGCTCCCCAGGGAAGTGGTCACAGCATCAAGCCTAACAGAGTTCAAGAAGCATTTGGACAACAGTCTGAGGCACATGGTGTGATTTTGGGGTTGTCTTGTGCAGTCAGGAGTTGGATTTTGGTGATCCTTATGAATCCCTTCCAACTCAGGATATTTTATGATTCTATGTCTTACCCAGTAATGACTTGCATAACCAAACAGCTCTATGAAACACATGGTCTTCAGCTCATGCAGGGAACCTCCTGAGACACCAAGTACGTGAAACCAAGAGATTTCAATAAACAGAAGTGTCCCAAATGCAGCTCAACCCCATGCATTACCAGCAAATATAATATTTATTTAGTGGCCTCTGGGGTTTTTTAAGGCTCATAAATTTGCCCTCTGATTATTTATAAACTGACTGTGGAGACATTTGGCCACATTTTCAGTTGCTTAAAACAAACCAGAAGTGTGCTGATCATGTCCACCACTGGTCCGGTACTTGCAGGTTGTGTGTGATTTGATGGAATATTTATTGCTATGGTAGTAATATCTTGGGGTCTAATTCTGCCAGTTTTAATGTTGTTATGGACCATTTATGGAGAAAGGCATTATGCAAAGTCAGAAATTATGGCAAAATCTGAAGGCACTAGGGGAATATTTCTGCATCAAAGGAACATGTTGGCGGGGATAGCGTCACAAAACAGCAATGGCACAGGAAGTCACACCTGCTTAATTGGAACATGTAACTACTTCACTGTTTAAAGTCGTTCTTCACAGTTTACAAAGGATCTAAAATAAAACGCCATCACCATATCACACAGTTCATGGATACCAGTGCAAAACCTAGACAGAAAAAAAGTATATAATGCTGGATTTTGGGAAAAAGGCTTTGAAGACAAAAGGAGAAAAAAATCCAGAACACCAGTATCTACAAGAAATCCAGCTACAGTTTTAGAGGTTCTTTCCTGGGCTGATCCTTGCCTCTCCCTTCACCTCTGGCAGCACTTGAAAAGCTGACATTGGCTTTTTTATGATGCCAGGTTTGTCACCACTTCAATGGGATGAGCATGAAGCTGAGGTTAAACTATGCAAAATAGTAACTTTTACAGATTTTCTTGGTAAGGTTGGAGGGGAGACAGCTTCAGTGAAGAGAAACTCATCTTACAGCCAGAATCCCTCAACAAGTCCAATGTGTTTTTACAGACAGATCCTTTATTGCCTCCTGTTGCTTAACTCATTCAATGGCCCTCTGCACAGGAAGAGGTCAGTGCCAATCCATTAAGAGAGGACCATGTGTATTTCAGGACATTAGCCTACTAGTGTATAGGATAGCCAAAACCCTAAGCATTATCCTAAAATGCCCACTGCCTTTTCAGGTATATTAGTCACCTTAAAACATGGACATTCCTAAGAAATAAACATTCCTTTTTGTTTTCAAGGAAAGGTCTCTGCAAAGTGCAAATCTCTGCAAGATTTGGCAGCTTTTGGTGGTTTTAGTAAGCATTTATCAAAAAGTTCAATCTGAAGATTTTGTTTTATTTTGCCTTCATCCTTCCCCATCTTAAAGTAATCAGTAGTCTCTCAAGTTACTTCACAGCCATGTTTTTTATAGATGATTTTAGGCATAAAGAGTAGGACACAATGTGATTGATATTTCTGAGAGAAGCTCAGAGAGACCAGGAGATTCTTAGAAAACAAAAGAGGAATGACAGTATGGCATGATTTCACAAGATATGATGAAGATATCATATGTCATGTGCATCTGTTGATGTTATCTTTGTTTGACCTGTCTTGAGATTTCAAAAGAGGATTTCCCTTTAGTCTTCCTAGCTTTACCTTTGCTTCTTTTCTGCTCACAGAACCAGCACATTAGTCACACTCCTTCTACACCATTCTAAACATCTACACTTCTTTGAAATCTCAAACAAGTTTCCAGTGGGACCTGACTCATCTATGGGCCTTGTGAGGATCTTTTGCTAAATAGCTGGAATATTTCTTTCCTGCTAAAATTATAAGATTATAAAGCTTGTGTATTAAGTTTTGATTGCACTTAAAAGTCATATTTACTCTTTGCACATACAAGATTTCTACAAGGAAACTTCTTGTATTTTGTTGACATTAGTAAAGAAATATGGCAAGACCACAGCATTAGGAATTTTGTCTGGTTTGTGTAACAGAATGACCATTTCAAACATGATTCTTTTTTGTTACAAAAAAATAAAAAGAAAAAAGATGCTGAAAGCAAAGGCTAGCAAGCAAGACAGAGAAGGTTATCTTCAAGATATTTCTTGCCTTCTGGCCTTATGACCTTACTGTACAGAGCCACTAATATTTTAACCATTTTATTTACTACTGGAGGAAAAAACCCCAAATTCTTTCATGTTCTTGGAATGGCTCCAAAACAGAACACATATACCATGCTGAAGGTGACCTGTTTCGGGGGGTTTTATCCCTGCTAGATTCTGGTTTGCCATTATTAAAATACCACAGTGAAGCATTTACTAGCTTTGTCCCTATATTTACAATACCTTTTGACTGAGATGTCTAAGAGCTTTAAACATATGCTTTAAACAGTGGACGGTTGGCGCTGACATTTGTTGCAAATCTTTTCAGAGGGCCGTGTGGAACCGTTCTAATCCGGGAAGAGCCACTGACTCGCTGTGTGATCTGACAGAGTGACATATCACTTGACCTCAGTCACAGCAGCTGTAAAATGGGGTGGAATACAGAGCCTGACAGAAAAGAGGAGGATGCTTTAGGCAGAGCTTTCTCTAGCTAATAAGTTTCAAATCCGTGGCTTGGCTCCTTCCTTATTCCTCCAAAAATTTGTGATGAGTTTTAGATCAGAATTAGGTTTTACAACATTTGTTTTGAACTTCTTTTTGGCAGTGACAGGACGCGTTGTGTAATCACCTTATCTTGAGTACTCGGGTGGGACAAGATACTGTGGGCTCGGTTGTAGAGACGGGCTGATAAAGGCACCTCCCGGTCCGTCAGTTTTGCAGGGCAAAAGAAACGTTTCAGACAAACAAAAACATTCCTCCCTCTCTGCCCCTCCGGGAACCACGGCACGGCGGCGGCGGGGTAAGCGGGGACAGCCCCCGGCGATACCGAGAGAGCTCCCGGCGGCGGCGGTGCCTGCAGGGGGCGCGGCGGCGCCGCTCCGCCCGCACACACACGGCCTGGGAGCACCGGGACCCGCACCCCCAGAGCCCCCCGGGCACCGCGCCCCTGCACTCGGCGTCTGAGGAGCGAGAGGACCATAAGTTATCGCTCCCGGTGACAACTCTGTGAAGTCAGAAAGAAATATTCGAGCTTTTGTCCCGGAGTGTTTTGGGTGGGAATTCGGCTTTTGGGGATTTTTTGTGTGTGTTTGTGGGCGTTATGTTTTATTTGGGGGTTGGTTTCTTGGGAGGTTGTTTTGGGTTGTGGGATTGGTTTTTTTCGTTTCTTTTGGGTGAGTTGGATTACTGGAGGAGTGCTGGAAAAAGGTTGAAGATCCCATCAGACACAGAGTGCCTTATTTTCTGTGAGATGGCTGCAGGTGCCTTAAACAGCAGCTGAAACTCGATCCCATTAGTGCAACTCCAAGTATGGGAGTTGGGTAGAAGTCGTGCACTTGGGGCAACACGACTCTCCCTGCCAAATTTTCTGACGATGACATTGCCAACGTTCAGACTTCATCTAGCTCATGTCTGAGAATAACCTTAAACCAGAGTTTATGTCGCTGCCTGTTCAGCACACTTACTTTTAAGCTTAGGTTTCCTGCTATTTATTCGTATCAAACTTCTTCCCCACCTTAGCTGTTCCGTCCTACAGTTGGGTAGATCTTGAATTACTGAACATCTGGAAAGTCACTTGAGTTTGCATATGGATATCCCCCCTCTTCAGGCAAATCTTTGGTGGGCAGTGCTTGTGCTGGTGCATTTCTGCACTTCCGAAGAGGAACGGGGCTCTGGTGAGTCTTGTTTTGGAGTGTGACCTGGCAAGGTTGGGAGGTGGAAAAGGAGGAGGGATACCTTTCCAGGTGATAAACTTTAAAATAGACTGAGAGCTGCTGTAAAATATTTTAAACTGAAACTGGTTTAAATCCAATCTTAATGGGAGATTAAGGGGCATACAGAAGGGTCCAGACTCCATCCTCAAGTATGTGACATGTCCAGGTGACATGAGCCAAGCTAAACTGGAAATCAGTGCACAAAAGGAACCTCATTCCAGCTTATAGCACAGTTATTGTAGCACAGCCTCTGCTAGAATCACCTGGCACAGCCACTGGAGCTGACGTCCTGCTTGAACTGTCCTATCCCACTTGCATTCCTGAACCATCAACAGCACGTGGATGGGCAGGCAGCAGTCAGCATTGCATGCCTAGCAAGTCTGTTACAAAAATACATCTACACAACAGATCTTTCCATTTGCCAGTGTGTTTTTCCCAGTCCTTACCCTTTTTTACTGTCAGTGAAATGGAGAGGCATCTGAGATGCTGTGTCCCAGCTGGACATGACCTATGCACATCCGAGGGTGTTCTGATCTAGTTTTAGTCCAGGCAAAAGTAAGTAATTTTTATTGGAGTCTACCCAAAGGTCTGAAGCAGTCATACTGTAAATGGGATGTCATAACAAGCCTTTTTCATAATTCTTTCCTTCATAATTTGCTTTGTCTTATTCTCATATAAGTCTAATGAAATCAGTTTGAAGGGCTGAAGCAATTACAAGCAATGGAATCTTAGCAGTGGCAGCCCATGGGAAGATAAGCCTGCCACCTCCCCCAGCCATCCTACTGCTGCTCTCACTGCTATTAGTGACCTGGCACCTCATCATCATCATGGCTAGGCTTCGTG
>VZRE01008022.1:0-15403 GCA_013396775.1 Cephalopterus ornatus
CCTTTCCTAAACCCATGCTGGCTGGGCCTTATCTGCTTGTTATCCTCTATGTGCTGTGTGATCTCACTCAAGATGATCTGTTCCACAACCTTTCCAGGCACTGAGGTCAGGCTGACAGGCCTGTAGTTCCCTGGATCCTCCTTCCAGCCCTTCTTGTGTATGGACATCACCTTAGCCAATCTCCAGTCATCTGGGACTTCTCTGGTTATCCAGGACTGATGATAATTGATCAAGAGGGGCTCAGTGAGCATTTCTGCCAGCTCCATCACTAACCTTGGATGAATCCCATCTGGCTCCATGGGCTTGTGACTGTCTAAGTGGCACCGCAGATCACTAAATACTTCCTCCTGGATTGCTGGGGGTCTATTCTGACCTTGTCTACCAGCCGTGAGGATAAATGGTCTTACTGGTAAAGAATGAGGTGAAGAAGGCATTACGTACTCCAGCCTTTTCCTCATTCTTGGTGCCTTTGCTCCCCCTTGCATCCCATAAAGAATGGAGATTTTCCTTGGCCCTCCTTTTGTTATTAATGTATTTATAAAACTATTTTTATTATCTGTTACAATAGTGGCCAGATTGAGTTCTAGTTGAGCTTTTGCCTTTCAAATTTTCATTACAGATGACCTAACAACATTTGTATACTTTTCCTGAGTTGCCTACCCCTTCTTCCAATGGCCAGAAACTCTTTTTTTTTTCCCTGAGATCCTGCGAAAGCTCCCTGTTCAACCAGAGATGGCCTGCTCCCGCACCTGTAAGTTTTCCTTCTTAAAGTATGTCTAGATTTCCTGGACTCCTTTGTTATTAAGGACAGCCTCTTTTTGCTTCAATTATCTTTAAAATGGCATTTTCAGAAGCTCCAACCAGAATTTGTTGTCCAGATTTGACTGAAATCTCAAAAGAAGAGCTCATGCAGGTCTGTATGACCCCCTTATAACAATGAAAAGGTTCATCTTCGTCTGTGCCATCATTGTCTACTGGCCCATACAATGGGCAAAGAGCACTTTTTTTGCTCTCTGCTATCAAAGATGGCCACCCCCTTTTCTTTAAAACAAGGACTGCCTGCTGCATTCCTTATGTCCACGTTTGAAGTCCTTTCATTGCCTTCATTCTTCCATACCTGACATACTCCCACAGAAGTCACAGTTCTTTTTAGCAAATCTTTTTATCAGGTAAGCTGGGATGCTAAGTATATCTGGCTGCAAGTAGTATTTACTGTCATTTGGTTTTAGTGGGAGTCTGCCCAAGAGAATGCTTTTATTCATCCTCTGCAGATGAGGAACTGAAGCACAGATTATAGGTGATGCCCAAAATCACACAGTGTGTTTGTGACTGAGCTGGAGAAAAGGGCTTCTGATTAAATTATCAGGCAGAAATAAAATCAACAAATAAAAGTAGCAAGCTTTTTTCATATGACACAGACACACAAACAGTGAAACTAAAGGGTGTCACAAAGGCCAAAGTATGAATGGATTCAAAGAGGGATCAGAGAGCTCCTTGGGTAAAATAAAAAAACTCATCAGGTTCTGTGAAATATAAAACCACACATTCACCCTTCAGTGTAGTAACTGCATAAACAACAGGAAGCTGGGAGCTGGGATATTGCAGGGACATGGCTATTCTGGTCTTACCCTGGTCTCACCTACTAGTAGCTAAGCTATTGACAGATCTAGGATTCTGGTCTCTATGTATGCATATGAGTACATACAACTATACACAAACATATACATACAGATAGATGTATGTATATATACATATATATATATACATATATATACAACTATAGACAATATATACATACATATAGACAAACATATTTTATAGATATAGACATATATTCTTTCTCTCTCTCTCTCTCTCATACAATGTCCTTATACAATATCATTTAAAAGTCTGCCCAAGGTTAACAAATTCTTAGTGCTGGGCCACATCTTTTCTAACGCAGAGTCCAATACATTCAACAAGAGGACCCATACAAGGAGTGAAGCAAAAAGCAAGTATCTCCCCATCCAGCAGGTCATCTTTGGGTTGTATCTGGTAGAATAAGAGAGAAGTATGGCTGCAAGGGCTCTGTCTAGCACTGAAGTCTTTGACGGAACCAACTCTCCTCCGGTCAGGTCCCCGTGTACCTGGGAATCCCAAAAACTGATCCACACTAGCACTGATGAGACAAACCTCACAGTACTAGGCAGCAGTGCTGGATGTAGCTAGTGGTACAGAAAGTCCATATGTAGAGGCCTCATAGTAAATATCTGTAGAACTCAGAGTCACCTTGGTTTGAGACAGGAGACCTGTCTCATCATGGTATTGACACGCAATGCATTTTGGTAGCGCCAGTGGAAGGACTTCAAAAGTCCTCAAAAGAGAGATGCTCCAGACCCTTGATCAACTTAGTAGCTCTCTGCTGGTTCTGCTCCAGTTGCTCTATGTCTTTTCTGAGGGGTCCAGAACTGGACACAGCACTCCACATGTGGCCTCACCAGGGCTGAGTAGATAGGCAGGATCAACTCCCTCGACCTCCTGGCAGTTCTTTTCCTAATGCACCCCATTGACCTTCTCGGTCACAAAGACACGCTTCTGGCTCACAGACAGCTTGTTGTCCACCAAGTTCTTCCTCACAGATCTGCTTTCCAACAGGTCACTCCCCAGCCTGTGCTGGTACCTGAGGTTGTTACTCCCCAGGTGCAGGACCCTACATTTGCCCTTGTCACATTCAGAACGCTCTTCTCTGCCCATCTCTCTAACCTACTGAGGTCCCTTTGAAGCTGCACAGCACTCTGGGGTATCAGTCACTCCTCCAGCTTTGTGTTGTCCATGACCATTGAGTGTCTCCTGAGGCATTCAAGCCACAATAGTCCACAGTCAATCTCCATTCTCCATCAGATTTACGTAAAGGCCAGATGGGGCTGTTGTAGGGTGAGTGAGTTTTCCTGACCACCCCTTGGCTCTCCAACTTTCGAATCAACCTATGGATGGGATCATAGCATCTCTATTTGTCCAGTACTGTCGTCTGTGCACTGTTGTAGTAGCTGTTGGCACTTGCTGGTCTTCGACTCACAACAATCCCACCACGGAAGGGTCTTCTGAGAGGCCAGACAGGGCAGATAATTGCTTGGATTTCTCTTCAGTCACCGTGGCTACACCAAAAGCCCAACAGTACCCCTTCAGGTCCTTGAAGATCCTCTTTTGAGGTAATCAATACCAAGAATGGAAGGGGCTTCTGGCTCCGTCACAATGGGATGCTTCTCCCATTGGTCTCCAGACAAACTCATTTCGGCCTCTACCACTGACAACTCTTGGGACTCTCCTGTCACTCCAGAAATGGAAACAGTCTCTGTGCTCTTATGGTCTGATGGCATCAAAGTACTACTGCCTCAGTGATGAACAAGTTAAACAAAACTGGGCCCAGTATAGAACCCTGGGGGACACCATTAGTGACAGATACTTAAAACATATATTTAAAACAGATGTTTCAAAAAACAGAGAAATATTGGGTGGGGTACAGATTTTCCTGTGCTGTATGCACTATTTCTGATCACGCTATTACTGAACTTAAAAGACAAATTGACTAAAAAAGTTGCTAGGTTCCCGATGAAAGGCAAATATTAAATAAACATTGATCCTAATTAGCTGGCTTATTTGAGTTATTTAAAACATTTGTGTTATTTTGGTGAGGATATATTTTTCACACTGTTTTTAGAGCTAGGTGAAATTATCTTTGTGGATAGCCCTTCAAATGACTGCAAAACACAGCTAATAACTGTTTTTCACAAATACAAAACACCTGTTCAGTCTTGCTGATTCACTGGAATTGCTAAACCTCACTGCCTCTAAAAATCAGACTAAGGATCTAACAATTCTTTGCTGTTGTGGGGCATATCATCTTGGTATTTCAGAAGTAAAGGTTGGTGGATGAAATCTGAAAATTTAGGCCAGCATATGGCCACTATTATTAGAATTTGTAAGAGATACATTTTTTCATTATTTTTTACCCCAAATGAGTAGATTTCTCATTCTTAAAGGATTTGTCATTCAAGGTCTTCTAGGTCTTGAAATCATATTGCATTTGGAAAGATTTCCATTCATAAAGATGGTAGAGACTTTACAAAAATAAGTGATTTCAAGATATTTCCACTAACAGGGCCAAAATATTTTTCACATAACTACCACGTATTTCAGTATTTTCAAAAGCAAAAGTGAACCCTTCTCTTCATGTGCTTTGCATGCAACCTGATTTAGAAAATAAAAAAACCATTCCACTCTGTGTAACTTGTTTCTTTGCTAAATTTGGGTATGTTTCGTCTTTGATATGCAGAATAAGCATGTGTACCCTTTCACACTTCAAATTTTCCCCAGTGTACCCCTGATCTACATGATTTGACAAACGGTTAATGAAATAAATAACAGCTGCTAATATATATATTTTTTTTTAAAAAAAGCCTATATCAAATCTGAGTGAAATGCTCTGTGTGATCAAATCATTTTTAGGGAACATAGACTGTCAAACCCATAAATATGTGCTGCAGTGCCATCAGAACCCCATGACGGGTTTAAACTCCATTTGCTTTTGTGTTTTCAGTTTTCATTCTCTACAAAGGTGGATGACATTTCAGAGTGTTAGACAGCCCATGCCAACCACAGTTCAATACCATAGGGATTTTTAACCAAGGGTAATATCACTTAATAATAGGTTTGCTTTCACTTGAAGAAACTGTTTTCCTTTCCAGCGTTCTTGGATAATACGACCTAGTTTGGTTAAACAGTTGGCTTAACCACATTTCTGGGCCCAGGGATCTCAGCGTAGACATGGTTCAGTAATTCCTCTGCAGCACTGCTGTTGCTGGAGCTGTGTTCCAGAGCTGATGAGCAAGCAGTGGTAGCAGCTTAGGGGAGGAGGAAAAAAGGTGGCAGTGGACAGTCAGCCTAGAAGGAAAAGACAATGGCTTTTGACTAGGATGGTAATAGCTGCTTCTTGAGGTTAAATACTCTCCCTCTGACAGCTCTCTGATCAAAATGTTGTAATTAATGTCATCTGCTGTCATGTAAAAGGGGAGAATACAGCATGCATAGTATTACTCCACGTTCATGCCTTTACATTCCTGCATCTTGGCTGCTGACACAAGAGTTTCATGTTAAAACGGCCCAAAACTGTAAGACTGGAGGTTGGTAGATGATATTCTTCTACATGGTGATTCAGGGAGTCTATTTGGAACAATGAGAAGAGCCTGGAGTAGAACAAGGAAATTCTAACTGATAGGCTATTTAACAGGACTAAAGGCACTTCTGTTTATGTGTTCCTTTTTTTTTTTTTTAGCAAGCTGTTATCTGGATGTATGTAAAGATAATTTGATTCAGAGAATCTGCTTCTGGAAGTTAAAAGGACATCACTGAGAAAAAAGATCATTCTACCAGTGAACTTACCCTAGCTGAGCCAGAGGCTGAGCTCTTGTACCCTGCAGTTATCCAGTGGGCAGGAAGATGACTGCACTGCTGTAAGGTACATATCAAAATCAGAAACTGAGACATCTAAGAGGAAGCACTAAGAGTTTAACTGCACATATTGAATGCTCTAGAGGTCAGGAACTATAAGCATGTTCAGCCACAGCCATTAAATGCATTGTCTTCTTTGTCAAACCCATGGCTGATGCTTGTGAGCTCTTACTAGCAGGAGAAAAGATGAGAAACGGCTCTCATCTGGTAGTTCTTAGTTTGTCACACTACACTTATTAAAATCAAACTTGTCAAATCCTTGAAGATCTTTTTCTTAAAGGAGTGCTTCAAACAGTGCAAAGCAGTTGCTAGTTTGTTTTTTTTTTTTAAGGCAAAGGGACTGTGAAGCTTACTTTGGGTTCACAAAGGAAATTTGGATGGTCAGTTGCAAACCAAGATCATGTGGGTGGTCTCTACTGCCAGTCATGCAAAAAGAGTATGACAAATGTATAGTTTCCCCCTTCTTTTTCAGTGTTTCAGGAAGCTAAGGCATTTCCCGGTTACAATAACTCATATTGGTGTTGTGTAGTTTTCTATCATGTTGTGCTGGTTTTGGCTGGGGAAGAGTTAACTTTCTTCACAGTGACTACTATGGGGCTGTGTTTTGGACTTGTGCTGAACATAAGGTTGATAATTTAGAAATGTTTTTGTTATTGCTGAGCAGGGCTTACACAGAGCCAAGGCCTTTTCTGCTTTTCATACTGCCTCACTGGTAAGGGGGCTGGGGTTACATGACAGACCGGGAAGAGACACAGCCCAAACAGCTGACCACAACTGACCCAAGGGATATTCTATATGACATCATGCTCAGCATATAAAATGGAGGGGAAGAAAAAGGAAGAGGGGGATGTTTGGAGTGATGGCATTTGTCTTCCCAAGTCACCATTATGTGTGATGGGGCCCTGTTCTCCTGGAGATGGCTGAAAACCTCCTTAGCCATGAAAATTCCTTGTTTTGCCTTACTTTTGTGAACAACTTTTGATTTCTCTATTAAATTGTTTTTGTCTGAACTCATGAGTTTTCTAGTTTTTACCCTTCCGATTCTCCCCCCCTCCACTGATCCTGCTGAGGGGACAGTGAGTGAACGGCTGCATGCTACATGGTTGTTGGCTGGGGTTAAACCATGACACATGGAGAAAACCTCAGAAAATAATCAGGTACTCCTGAGATGGGTGCCCACAGGACAGCTCAGAATGTTGGAACAGTTCATTTTTAACCAGTCACACAAACTGAAGTGGCCCACTGTCCTGAATTTTCAATATCAACTCAGAGGAAACTTCCCATCACTTGATTGTGTCAGTGAACCTCTTGGGTTTTATTCACATTGAGGATCTTACTCATCTAGAAGCCAGTCTGAGTTTCAGGAAAAGATGTCTGTACTCCTAATATACTGTCTATAGCTGTTAGAAAAACCACATTAGAAAACAATCTGCTGTTATTTCAGTGTTCACCTAAAGGTGACAAGAGCAGGAAATTGATTGTAACCTCAGGCTGTTCTTATGCCATTGTTATTCCACTAGACAAAAGAAACAAAGAATCATACCATGAATTGGTGGCTAGAGATCCTACCCATAGAGATGGACTTCTGTCATACAAATATTGAGGAAATCCAGTACGGTATGGGGATACACTGCAGCTTATTCTTGAAAATTAAGCATTGCTTGCAAATCAGAGAGGAGGGATCTGAATTATCTCCTGTGGGCACAGAGTGAGTGGTTTCCCTTCTGCGACACTGTGACTAAAGCATTGACCTACGTCTCCATGTAAAATTCCAAACTGAAACATCTTGGAGATTTTAAACAATCACTTACAAACAGTCTTCTTTGTTGTTGTTGTGGTTTATTTGTTTATTTCTGAAGGATCAAAGTCATTCAGCAAAAAACACTCTGCTGCAAAGATAGTAGGAGTGTCACCCTTTTTCAAATAAGCCCTTATTTGTCAAGATTTGCTTGGTTTCCAGATCTGATAGTGCCATGTTCTTTAAGCCCCTGAAGTCTGGGTGTTCTGGCTGGGGTCTCTACAAATATACTTGGGGACAGAAGTCCACTATATAGCACAATTTCCTGGGAATACAGTTGAGCTTGTTGTCTTCCTGAGACTAATGCTGAATCCTCAAACTCTGACACAATGAAAACACACCCTTTCCAAAATCCTCTGACATATTTTACGTACTGTTTGACCCTTGAGAGATACTACATGTCTTGGTTTAACAACAATATCTTCAGCAGGTGAGACCTCTAATGAGATAAGTCCTCCTTTTCTTTCTCTAATTTTCCTCCTCCCAAATATTGACAAAGTAGAAATTATGAGGAGTCTGAATGAAGAAGGAAAAATAATAATTTTACTAAAACCCAGAAAGAAACAAAAGCAAAAAAAATCACCTTGCCACCCCCTTCCCCTGCATTAAAACAAAACCTGGATGGATATCTCATTCAAAGAGAAGTCCTATGCAGCCAGGGTGGTAACACTGGTTCCTATGTAGCAAACCACATGAAGTGACAGTGGTGGGGCAGGGATGACACGATGCGGTGCTGGCACTGGGTAGTCACAGGTCCAGTAAAGGCAGCACTTTGTGCAGCTCCCCAGAGGAAAAATTCTGCACTATGAGTGGCAGTTGGTCGTGCCAGGATGACTGTGCTGGGTCCAGCTGTCTAGATCCACCTGGCAGTGGCTGTGGGGCTCCTGGAAGGGAAATCCCCGAGCTACCGGTGTGGCTGTGCCAGAGGTGCTTGCACCCTGACTCAGCTGGGGCCGAGAGTGTTGCAAAAGCCACTCTGAAAGTGGTCCATGTTGCACGGGGTAGGGCAACTGTGGTGGTCCTTTCCCTATGCAACTACACCCAGGAACAAGAGAGCGAGTTCTGTAAGCAGAACTCTCCCGAGTTTCCTGTGATGCTTCACTTCAGGGACCACACTGCTTTCTGGCAGGTCCGGAGATGCTGGAGACAGTGCCTCTCTGGCTCATCTTGATCAGGTTTCCCATACTCTGAACCACATGGAGGTATGAAAAAATTCACCAAAAATATTTCCCATTTACCTAAAACTGCAGCGCTTGTGACAGAAATTAGACTTGACCACACATGAATGTGTACGTCCATACACACAGGGCATTTCTGAAAACATTACTTTTCAAAGAATTAGATACATGCAGTATATCTCTTTTCAGTTCCTTTGCTGCTCTAAACCAGTATTTGTCATGGGGTCAAACTGCAGTCCTGAGTACAGTTCATGCCATTCACTCTGAACCATAATTTATCTTGTCCAGATTGCTTTGCTATTTCCACTGCAAAGCCATTCCCTCAGTCTTGTATGACTGTGTGAGACTGTCAGAGTTTTGCTCGACTGGTGCTTTATGGCTTTCCTTCTGCAAAATCCTTCCTCTGTCCGGAAAGAAGGGTTATTGCTTTTCCTCTCGTCTTTATCATTTCTTTCTGTTAGTCCAATGGCTATCTGTTCTGGGAGCGATGTAATAGTATCCTGCAAGCTTCTTAAGAGAGGCATCAAAATAGACAATACCACAACTCCATTCACATCAACAGCAATTGAAAAAGTATACATGAGCAAATCCCACAAATCAACACAAGGACTAAGTCACGAGTGGTTGCCATGGTACTAAACTGTATTTTTGACAAATAAATGATTTTTCTAACTCAGCTCTACATATGTCAGGCTAACGTGCTTGAATTATGTGCAATGGCTTACATCTTCTTACTTGTGTATATAATAACTCATAGAAGTTTAACAAGTAAAGCATAATGTGATGTACATACATCACATGTAGACTGTATGTATATCATATGTAAAGCATATTATGTTATCGGTATAAATTTAAGCCTTAAACTCCCATGTATATCTGTATGCATAAAAACTTTGGCATGCCTTTGGAAGATAAGGAGCTGAAGTCATTGTCTTGGTTTCCTCAATCTGCACATATACATGCGATGCAATGAAAGTTAATTAGTGCAATACATTCCATGTCTCCACTTACACATTATAGACTTGATTCACTGATGCCATCCACCTATTGGGCCTAGAAGTGGGAAGAGTCACAAGGAGTTCCTTGTGATCTACTGAAGATGGGATTTTGAGAGACAGGATCACTGAGCACACCTGTCTCCCTTCCTTTTATTAAACAGGGTTAGATTGCAGACAAATCTGCATGCACTTCCAAAGAAGACATACTTTTGTGCTGTGAGCATAATACTGACAGCTGCAAAGGAAGACAAATGTCATAAACAGGATGCTTCCCATGAGCCAGGTTGTGTTTGATTAGCGTTTCTTCCTTTCCATGTTCTGAGTCACTCGCAGTCTCCTTTAGCTTCCATCTTCCTGTCTCACTGTCCCCTCTCGCTTTCTCAGGTGGAAAATAGGATGTGACCCCCTCAGTGTGTCTATCAAACATTTTGGCTCTTCAGCTAATCTTTGACCAGACCCGACTGTATTCCTTTCAGTGAAGCAGATGATTGGTTTCCAGTTAAGCCTTTGGAATCCTAGGGCTGAGGAAGAATAACTCTGAGCACTACATTTGCGAAAGCCTTATTAAGAAGTTGAAAGTGAAAGAAAGGTAATAATTGCATTTAAACAATCAACCAAAGCAAAGCTCACCTCTGGGTTTATAAATTTGTAGGGAAGACATAATTACAAGGGGTCTGTGTTGCTACATTGCTTTTGCTTTGAAAATCAGGCTGCCACCCCACTCCCACTGGATGGATAATTGGGTCCTCACAGGTCTCTTGAATCAAAGTAGTGTTGCAGTAAAACTTTATTTCTCCAGTGCTCATTAAAAGAGAAGCTGAATTGAAAACTCCCACTTTGGGGACAGGATTAGATAGCCCTAGATTATTCCTCTTCCCATGCCCTTTCAAGGTTTTTTGTTTCTAAATCTGCTCAGCAAGAAAAAGTAAATTGCCAGAAGTGAGATTAGTGGAGAATATTGTCCCAAGGACAATAAGGCTTTATTGCAAGGCTGGTACAAGATCCCTGCTTCAAAAAAACTACCAGACCCGGAGGTGTGTGAGCTCTTAATTGCCTACTTCTGAAAAACTGGCAGTGGAAAAAAAAAAAAAGGAAGAAGAAAAATCCCATTCAGCCATGAATTAGCCTGGATCAAGTCCACTTGCTAATCAGAGTTTAATGAGGATGCTGCTAGTCTTAACATATTCAAAATGTTCAAAACTGCCTGGCTTCAAGTTTGTGCAGTTAGTATTTCCTCTCTGCTGTCACTTCTGCACAGAGGCCATCATGAATCTTTAGAGAACATAATTATGTCTGGAACAGGCATGGTAGGAAGAGTGGGAGCGTATGTACTTCAAAAGGAGTGAAAATGTGAGGCTGAGAGTTACTTTGCTAATTCATTCCCATATCATCCAAATTGTCTACACCTCAGCTGTTGGAATAAATACCTCGATTTGATCATTGTTAAATCAGAGCCACAGAGCTTGGACATATAGCAGGATTTCTAATACTGTATCACAGTCAGCCTTTATCTGCCCTTGCTCTCAGTGGAATCCATGGGATAGCTGTGTGTGCTGGTCCCAGGGTTCAAGAATCACAGGTCACACCACTGGCAACCGCAACTGCCGTTTACTGCTTCCACAGCCTCTGATAAAGACCAGGAGCCATGCAAATATAGCCGCTGCGCCAGAGCTCAATGTGTAATACCAGGTTATGCTTTCACTTTTGTTGGCTATAGTGAAGTTAGTGAGTTAGCTCACTGCAGTAGCTCCATGGCTGAAAGCAGAGGCCTTTGTGCATACAGTAGGCTCCAGGGCACTGGCAGAAAGAAGCGGGCACTGGCAGGTACCCTTTGATCCTCATTCCTCATTCCCATCCTACTGCTTTAAACTACATGCCATAGTAGCACCAAATTAAAAGAAAATATCTGAACAAAGAACAGGAACTCTTTGATACCTTCTAATTATGGGCTTGATTTGGAATGTGGAACTGATCACATGAGGCTATAAAAGCTTTTACGTAAACCTTTCTGGTTTATGTAAAAACCAGAGTACCACTCTACCCAGAGCAGTATGTGACATTCAAACCATGAGAAAAGAAGTACCACATCTTCTGTTGGCCAGCATGGTTAGAGCCATATGGTTCAGTCAGAGACTGCGGATCAGCAAAGATGCTACTGAGTGTAGTTACAGTGGGTAATGTACATGCTGTCTTGTGCTCAAAGCTTATTTTACCCACAGCCTACCCTGCGCAGTCTGATGAATCTTACAAACTGGTTATAAGAGTGAACTTTGTACATTGCAAAGAATGTGTTACATGCAGCCTGATTCACCTTACCCCTATTTTATACCGCTGTTAAGTTCAGTAGAGCAGCTCATGACTTGCAGCAATTTGAGTGAGAGGAAAACCAGTGGTGGGATACGTGGGTGTCTTTCTAACATTCAGATTTTTCTTGTGTATCATGTAAAAATTGTATTAATCAAGCTTCCTGTCTGACTCTGTAAGACAGCTCTTCAAGATGTCTGGGAAATGATAAATTTGCTATCATCAATAATCCTTGAGGGTTTTTTTTTGTTTAGACTGAGTATTTTCATGACTTTTACTGGTGTGGCCTCACAAAATCCAACACTGTTATTGGTTTTAGTGAAAGCAATATGTTGAGGCAGGATATTATTGATTAGAGGTTGGAACTAGGTGTAAAACGTACGCTAAGTGAAGCTGATACCAGGCTTTCTCACCCCTAACATTCATGCCATCCATTATGCAGTTGGAAGGTTTCAAGTACTCATTTTTGCAGCGGTAGCACACAGAGAGATCAATTGACCAATCAAATGTCTATGTTTTTTCTCTTAAAACTAGAGGAGTAATATCAATGTGGCAGCAACTTAGGTGTTTATTCATAAAGCTCTAATATCTAGTGTTAAGGAAGGCAATGTTTATATTGATTGTACAAGGGCTTTTTGAAAAATTAAAACTTAGTAACCAAAAATTGCCTTAGTTAAACAATTTTATATACATTAATATTTTTAATGAAAAGGCACTTTTAATCAACTAACCATTGTCCAAAAGAGATCTTCAAGACAATATCCCATTATGGTCTCTGTGAAAAAGGCATTGTTTTCAAAGAATACTTACACAAGCACCGTCCAATACTGCAGAAATGCAATATAAATGCAATTCAATGTAATGTGACCCCATTACAAATAATGTTTTTGAGCAGCAGGGGGACTGAGAAGGGGAAAGGCAGGGGCAGTTTATACTTCACACATCTATGTCTACATATATTTTATACTTTGAAGAGAAAGATTTTTAGAAATGCTTTGCAAAATCTGTATAATAATCTGTATAAAACATGGATGGTTCTCTGTAAAGCTTGTTCTATTCTTGCTGTAAAATTTCATCAGTTTTAATCACTGACACTGGAATCCCAGCTCTTCTTAAGTACTACACATTAACAAACAAAAACTAGCTACAGCTGCTTTTTTGAGTTTTCACATAGTTTATGATTCAGTTTTCCTCCTTTTGTTTTTTTTAAATAAGAGGCATGGCTTATTTGAGAATCTGCATGAGAGAAACATTTTGTGACTAGATACTGAAAGAAAATGCATTCATGTGATCTGTAAATAATATGGATAATTTTAAAACAGCACATAGTTCTTGCACCATTTAGAAGCAACAGCCTACTTTCCAGCAAGAAAAGTGATCCTATTTGATAATTCAGCTTTAATAAAGATGCTTAGATAAATCCAGTCAGATATGAATAATTTATGTTTAAGAATGCTGAAAGGTTCCATCTGGGTGGAAAATTCTTAACTGAAGCATTTAGACATCTCCAGAGTATTTTTTTTGACATTTTCAAAATGAAGTGTTTTGATATTTTGGAATCAATCTTTTATCCACTTTTCATTTCATACATTGCTTTGCCATTCTGACATTTTGTTTCAGTTCAGGACAAAACCAAATATTAAAACATCCCTGCAGTAAGAAATTCCACTTTTGGGCCAGGTCTGTTTCTGATAATGAATGGTATATCAAATTTTCAATATGTTATGAATGTAAAAAACTGTTCTTATTTTATCCAAATTACAAAGGAAAACTTGCCAATGACTTTAAAGTCTTTTGCAAGATACAGAATCCTTTTGTTTCAGAGTGATCTGCCAGAATTGAAAACATATAATTCATAATGTTTTATACAATAATATATAAAACATTTCTAGGAGCTTTAAGGAACGGCCATAAAATAAGATTTATAAGACAAACTATTCAGGCAGTGTAAGGTCATAGTAAAGCCCAGGGCTTGCATTATAACTAAAAAAGATTAATAGTATTTGTAAAAGGCCAGTGTGTAGCTCCAGATCTAAATAATCATCATGCAAGTCCAGCAAAAGAAGGCTTAAACTTTTCTATGAGTGTTGGAAGACTATGTGTTGCCCAGTTCAGGCTTGATTCTTGTGTCTTTCTGCAGATGCCCTCTTTACTTTGAGACAGATACATGAGAAAGATGGATGGATGCAGATGATGTAAAGCCATCACTAGAAGCTTTGGACCTTACTGCATTTTTATTTGCCCCGGCATCCAGGATTACCTCTCATTGGAGCCAGGAAACGAGAATTTTGCTCCCAGTATGGCTTTATGCACTTATCCTGTGCATGGAGGCCGCAGTAGCCACCCTAGCTGAGCACTGGCAGTGTATAGCTAAATGTCCTGTCATGAAAGAAAGAAGAATGGCTTGGCCACTACCACTTTAGCTGTTTTGAGCTACAGACTGAAACAAACTGAGCTGTACAAAAAATCTGTATATCAAAGCAGCTACTGGGCTGCTGTAGCTATCTGCGGGAGACTGTGGCACCCTGGAATATGTGACATGAAAAAAGTAGTTGAAAGAATGCTTGAACTCCTGGGAGGTGCAGGAGGTAATTTAATATCACCCCATTGGCATAGAACAAATGTGAATGAAGGAGAAAAGACACTCACAGTTTACAATAGGCTCAGTAATACTGCATGCATTTTGAGCAGGCGCAAAAGAACAGCACAACAAATGCTTCCAGAAGGTTCCTAAAAAGCAGCCTTTCTGCTTAGATAATTTTTCAAGGACTTGGTATGCAGGACTGAAACAACATTTTAGAAAGGAAATTTCCAAGTCACGAACTTCTTCTTTGAAGGAGTTCCCAGTTCCTTCAAAACTGAGAAAAGGTTTGTGTTCATTTCAAGTTTTGGGTGAAAATTTGGGTCAAGTTTCAAGATGGTTTCTCGACCTCTAATTACTATTATTAGCACTCCTAAATGGATTCTTTAGAAAATCCCTTGACTAAGGAGGGCTGGAGTGAGCTAATGAGTATGAGAGTGAGAAGAAGGTCCTTGTTTGAATTTCAAACACTCCAGTTCACTAATTGGTGACTACGGAGAATGCTTCTTTTGGAGTGGGGGAGTTCAGGGGCAGGTGGGAGCAAGAACAATATTTTTTAGACCTGTCACTTTTAAATATACCCACTGCTGTTTTGACGTGGCACCAAATGAATTTTTAAGCAACAATAAGTAACCTTATCCTCCCTTTAGGCACTTGCAGAACTTACTTATTTTTGTTTTTAAAAAATGATCTGGGCAGGTTTTTCCAAGGTCTCATGGCTTTAAAGAAGAATAACAATCTCTGATGATTCTGGCAACAGGCATCTTTTCTGTTCCAAATAAGAATGAAGAGGCAGAGAGCCTTGTGCCTGCACTTCTGTTATGTGTTAGACCAGCAGAGTCTCCAGTGACAGTACTGTTCCAATTGGACACTCTTCCTGTCTTCCTATATTTTTGTTTTTCATTTTTTTAGTAGATATATTTTTTCCCGTCATTGCATGCATCATTGCCGCCCTCAGGACCCACCCTGATTTTTTTTCTCAGAGGACCTACAGCTATGGCAGTCTTTTCCAACACAGAGAAGATGTCCAGTCTTTTTTTTTTTTTTTTTATGGAAA
>VZRE01008025.1:0-10253 GCA_013396775.1 Cephalopterus ornatus
TCCAACCCGGTTGATTCTATGATTCTATGTCCAGTTGGGTTTGGAGTATCTCCAAGGATGGAGACTCTACAACTTCTCTGGGCAATCTGTTCCACTGTTTGACCACCCTCACAGTAAAAATGTGTTTTCTTGTGTTCAGATGGAATTTGTTGTGTTTTAATTTGTGCCCATTGCCTCTTGTCCCGTCACTGGGCAGTACTGAGAGGAGCCTGGCTCTCTCTTCTTCATTCCCTCCTATCAGGTATTTATACCCAGTAATAAGATCCCATCTGAGTCTTCTCTTCTCCAGGCTAAGGAAGCCCAGCTCTTTCAGCTTGTCTTCATATGAAAACAGATCAACTGACAAAGCAAATATGAGGTCAAATTCTAGATACAAACCCAAGTACTCAAGGAGAGATGAAGGAAAAATATATATGAAGAAAAAACAGCATTTACTCTTAAATACTTATTCTGCATTCTGAGTGTGAATATTCTTATGTTTAAAATTGCAACTGGATTTGTTACTTTTTTTTACTGAAATGATAGATGACATTGAATTATGGTGCTGGGATTGACTGACATCATCATGTAGCAGGTATTGGTGGACATGTTGAAAAGATAGCATCTCAGAATATCTTTGCTTCCATTAAACATTAAACCACCCTCAAAATTTTGTATTTTAAGAATCAAGAGTCAGTGACTGAACTATGCTAGTAGGATATTAGATATGCTAATGGTGGCTGTCTAGTAAGAAAAATCTTGAAACTGAGACAATGGAAGAGTAGGGGGATATAAAAAATTTTTGGCTATTGATCACTTCTCTCTATGAAAAATTAAATAAACCAACAGCACAAAAGAGATAGTGTATATTACAGTTAAGAAAACGCTATAAAATTTAAATTTAGCATAGGAATAGATGTATGCGCCTAGCAGGCATTGCTGCCTAAACATATGCATGAAGGTCTATGCAGTAAGAAGAGGGTTATAAACATGATTTTATCCCCTGCAGTCATTCTGAAGTAATGGTCATGTGGCGTTTTGGGTCTTTTAAATTTCTTTTTTTCCTGGTAATGAATAAATTCCATTAAATTTATGAAGCAATTGAGGCCGATTAGTGACATCAATCAAACATTTCAAAACAAAACAGTTTAATCCTACTGACTGTGATGCCAAAAAGTCAGGGAAATATCTGTCTAAACTATTTTTGAGTATTAAAAAGCAAAAAGCACTTCTTTTATTATGGCGCTGGGTGCACAGGAATATTTTCCAAATTGCGCACACTGAATTACATAGGTTTTACAACTTTATACTATCATCTAATTACAATATTCAGACATTACCTCATCTGTTACACTCACTTCCAAAACCATCTCACCCATAGTATGCCTCTGACGCGCCTCTTGAATTTGAGTCAGAGGTCTCAAAAGACCCCTATCTTCCTCTTCCTCATCTTGACTCTTTCTTGACCTTTGGTTTTTGGCACTATATCACATCTTCTGGAATGGTTTCAAGGCTTTTGACCAGCTTTGACTGGCTCTGCTAGATGTTATGTCTCTTTCTCAGTCCAGTTTCACAAATAGAGGAGCCTTTTATCTCGTTAAAATTCCTGTCTATCAAAACTCTTAACAAAGAATGATAAACTACATTTTAGCTACCCTGAGAAAACTTATACAGAGTTACTAGTAAGCTACATAATATAGGTTTTATGGCTTCAACTGAGTGTATGAATCTGTGTAATGTACATATAAATATATATTATACAATAAATATATAAGATATATGAAATTTCTAAAATATTGAATTGTTATTGAAGCATTATCTTTTTGCTTTCTGCCTACCAGAGTATATGCAGCTGCATATATCCAGGAACTATCCAGGAATAGTACGTGTTCAAGTTGTTCAATATATACAGAGACTTGGATGGTGGATGCAGACCTCCAAGTCCTAGGCTGCAGGGAAGTGCCTAGGGCCTCTCCTTGATGCCAGCAAAGATGGCCTTTCCCACAGCAAGTGTGCTGTCTTTGAAGAGCTGTGTTGCCAAGTGGAGTTTTGGGAGGAAGCAAGCAGGCTGCAAAGCATCAGAGAAGATGAGAGAAAGAAGATCTTCTCAGAGCTGCAATAGTTTCAAGAACCCTGGACCCTCTTCATGTTGTGGATTCCATTCTCAGATTGCATTTATCTTTAGCAAGTTGTTGGGTAGATGTGCTATTATACTAAATCCTGGAATATGCATCCCCCAAAATCCTTAAGTCCCTAGCACAGCATGTAACTTATTTTTATTCTCAGGATTGGGTAACAGTTGGATTTCTTGTAGCACCTCATTGGGGACTGTTTTTCTCCCAACTATCCATCTAACTCTGCACTGAGTCTGGCTAGGACTGAGTTACAAAGTTAACTTCCTACATAGCAGCCCATGCAGAAGAAGGGGGGAGGACAGTTGTGGTTATGGCATTTGTTTTCCCAAGCAACTGTTACGCATGCCAAGGCTCTGCTTCCCAAGAAGAGGCTGGACATCTGCCTGCCAATGAGAAGCAGTGAATGAATTAGTCTTTTTGCTTTGCTTGAGCATGCAGAATTTGTGTTTCTTATTAAACTGTCATTATCTCACTCTACAAGTCTCCTCTTCTATTTTTCTCTCCCAAAGAGGGAGTTTGGCTGCTGTCCAGGGTCAAACCATCACAGCCCTTTTTTGGCACCCAACATGGGGATTGAGATAATGACAGTTTTAATCTGAGCATGCTATACCTGTTGTAGTTGTTAATTGGCAGGGTTCTGTGCTGGTCACAGAGCTTGTTCACTCTACTGTGTAACAGAGTTTAGGGCTTGTTAGTGGCTGCTTTTGACTCTCACTGTTTGCTGCACTGCTTCTCTCTCTATTTCACTGTGCCTGGGAACATTTTGATGAAAGCAGTGACAGTGCACTTGCCCCTGGCATTGATGCCATTCCTGTTCTGTGTGGGCTATTTTACAGCAAGAATGAGGGATTACACCTTCCTCGTGTCCTCTGGGACTGATGTGGCTGGCTTTGTTGCACAGGATACCAAGGTTCTTGCACATCCTTATGTAAGCTGTTTGATCCTGTTATTTAATATTGACATTTTGATGGGTGTGTGGAACTTGGTTTCATTCTCGAAGAAACTACTTGTTAGTGAGGCCACAGTAAACATACCCTAAGACAGTCAGTTCCTGGGTGGCAAGGTGTGCAGATAATTTTGAGCAGATGTCTAGGGTGCTTATCACCTCTGATAGCCTGGGATTTTACACCTGAACAAGTACCACTTGACAGAAGGGTGCCTTGCCTACCCCAGTGAGACCCAGCAGCTCTTAGCACAGTACTGGGGCTTGGCCTGTGCCTCTCAAGCCTCTGTTCAGCATCATCAGAGGAGCATAGTTGAGACAGGGACCCAAAACACAACTCAGGACACCATGGTTGAGGGGACACAACTCCCAACTACAGTAAATACCACAGCAGTGAAAAAGAAACACTGGACATGGAATTCGATGGGTCCATATAATCAATTGGTAAGTGCATCACCAATAAAAACTTTCATATTTTTGCACTTAAAAAATTTGGAAACAGAATTTTCTAACCTGCTTAAAAATCTTCCAAATGAAGAGTTTCAGTAGGGTTTGAACCCATTTGTTAAAACTATAAAACTGTAACACCTTTCTATGAATTTGCAAGAACAACTGATAGACATCAGGGAAGATGGGGATACTAGTTTTGACTGGGATAGAGTTAATTTTCTTCATAGTGACTGGTATGGGGCTAAGTTTTGCATTTGTGCTGAAAACAGTGTTCATAATACACCCATGCCTTAGCTATTGCTGAGCAGTGCTTATACAGCATCAAGGACTTTTCTGCTTCTCAGAAAGCCTTCTCACCAGGGAGTAGGCTGGGGGTGAACAAGAAGTTGAGAGGGGACACAGCCATAACAGTTGACCCCAACTTGATATCTAGTCCCTCAAGATTTGAACCAAACCTTGCAGTCATTTTTTGCTGTTGTTAATCAGTAGCTATAGCTAGGCAGTTATGATTAAGCAATTGCATTGTGAAACTTGTAGAAACTTGTAGGCTTGTCTAATCCTTTCTTTTAAGGAAAAGAGAACACAGTCCCAAGATGAATGGGCTGTCTTGATGAGAGCCACCAGAAGTGAAGTCAGCCAGGACTAAGCAGTAACTGGGGGGAAGGTAATTACGGCAGGGGAGATCACAACCATCAACCCATCGACCCCCTACTCAAAATAGACCCTTGACTCAAATAGAGGGAAGAACTGTGCGTGTGAACTAATTAGCATGACAAGTAAGAGATATAACTGGCAAGTGAGGGTTTGAGTACTAATTGAAGAGAAAGTTCTGTCATCTGTAACCAGTCATAGAATCATAGAATATGCTGAGTTGGAAGGGACCCAACAGGATCATCAAGACCAACTCCTGGCCCTGCGCAGGACACCCCAAAAATCACATCATGTGCCTGAGAGCATTGTCCAAACACTTCTTGAACTCAGACAGGCTTGGTGCTATGACCACTTCCCTGGGGAGCCTGTTCCAGTGCCCAACCACCCTCTGGGTGAAAAGCTTTTTCCTGATATCCAACCTAAACCTCCCTTGACTCAGCTTCAAATGAATGCTGATGCCTTTGTTTACTAAAATGTATAAATAGTGTAAAGTTTTGATGACTGGGGAGCCAGCCTTTTGGGGGTTACCACCCAGCTCCCTACTTTGCGCGAACTAGAATAAAGAAATAGAAATATCTTGCCTCAGTGTGAGAATTGGTATTGCGCACTGGGTAAGAAGCCGGCATTTGGGACAACAAACTGACCAAAGCGATATTCTATACCATATGACATCATGTTCAGCACTAAAAGCTGCAGGGAGGAAGGGGAGAATGGTCAGAGTTATGGCACTTGTCTTCCCAAGTAACCGCTATGCACGATGGAGCCCTGCTTTCCTGGAAAGTGGCTAAACACCTGCCTGTCAATGGGAAGCAGTGAATGAATTCCTTGTTTTGCTTTGTTTGTGCGTGCAGGTTTTGTTTTACCCATTAAATTGTCCTTATTTCAACACACAAATTTTTCACCTTTCACCCTTCTGATTCTCTTCCCCATCTCACTGGAGTGGTGTGGAGGATTCCGGCTGGACTGGGACCTCGGGGAATGAAATTGATCCTGAACAGATACCCGTGTATCCATGAAAAGTGGCCGAGGAGGAACAATATGTAACAAGCCAGGACATCTGGACGGAGTTATTTAACCTTGCAGCTGCCGGAATTCCGGGAGTCAGAAGAAGAGCCCTAATCACCCTGAACTGGCAAGAAACTAAGTCAGCATGACTTTGCAATTATCTCCCAATCACATTTTGTTTAACTATTTAGGCACCAATTAGAAGTTGACACACTTATGGGGATTTTTCTATAAAAGCCGCTGTCTGAAACACAATAAAGGTTCGTCTTTTTGCTGTGCGTGTAGTGTCCATCTCAACAGCAACAAAGTGGGAGTGACTGAGCAGCTGTGTAGTGCTTAGCTGCCTTTCCAGGGTTAAACCGCAACACTGAATTTCAACTAAGAACTTTGCATAACTGTTGGATGGAATTGAAAAATTACTCTCATGATTTAGTAAGCACAGGCATTGACATACTTCTTCCATTTGGATCTGTGTATCTTTGTCAGGTCTCTTTTCCAGCTATGACTGCCATTAAAACCAAGTATCAAAATAAACTGAACTTAGAACCAGACCTTTGAATTGCTGTATCACAGAGCACTAAACCAAGATTTTAAAAAATAATGAAGCATATTTAATCACATTGGTCTCACTAAAAGTTAATAATATTTTTTTAGCAAAAGCAAAAATTATTTTTGTAGCATTAATAAATGAAATAAAAGTAAAAATACTATTCCTTTTATTTCTTTATTTTTGTGCATGCATTATAGTGTGCATAATATATTAGTACAGTAATGTGTGTATATGATTTATAAATAAATACATAGACATATAGTGGGGGTGCATGCTCAGAAAACTTTTGTACCCATAAGGGTGCATGATCAAAAAGTTTGGAGGCCACTGTTCTAGGCTACCAGGCAGATACAGAAGTGAACCTGGAATTTTTATTGTTTGTACAGTGGAAGGCCAAAAGCATGGTAAAATAAAAGCTTCAGGACTGGTTCTGTGATCACTCTTAAATTATGGACCAAACATGAAAAAGAGCATTGCACTATTTAGTCCAATGTTCTTAAGAGCTTTAAACTAAGAAGTGAGGAAAGAAGGTTGGGAAAGATTCATCTAATCTCCACTTCTGATTTTAAGTAAATATAATCAGGCAAACAGGAGAGTAGTAAAGTATTACTATTGATGAGAATAGAATTCAGAAAAATGACAGGTAATCAAAGGACTATCTCTAATCTGGTTAGAAAACTGGATGGTGATAATAAATGAAATATTTGAGTAACAAACATCAAGGATTTGGAACCAAAGAATGGAAGGAAGGGAACTACTTTGGTTAAATTACTGAAACTTGATATCAGAATTGAAATATAATAGCATAGCCATTATTACTGATTTTTTTTTAAATAGCTTTTCTCACAAAACAACAATAAAGATACTAAATGTTTCACCAGTGCTATTAAGAGAGATTGTAATGATATAATCAAGTGTTGCCTAAATAAAAGGGAAACTTGGTCTAATTCTCTGGAAAAAGTTGGTTCAAGAAGCACTTTTGAGAACCTGCTAGAGGGCAACAGATTAAGAATATAAAACTTGAACAAAGATTTATGTGACATTTAAGAGATCTATAACTACAACAATTTCTGTTAGTATTTGAGATTAATAATTAATCAGATATAGGTTAGAAAATAACAGTCAGAAATACCAGTAGGACTCTCATATTTCTAGCTAATTCAACTGACACATTTCTTCTTTTTTCAATAATTAAAGGGGGCTTATATGAGACATGGGGACAGACTTTTTAGCAGGGTCTGTGGCTATAGGACAAGGGGTAATGATTTTAAACTATAAGAGGGTAGATTTAGACTAGATATGAGGAAAACATTTTTTACAGTGAGGGTGGTGAAACACTGGAACAGGTTGCCCTTAGAGATGGTAGATACCCCATCCCTGGAAATATTCAAATAATTTACTCCAGACCAGACCACACACACAATCTGTAACACAGCAGGGAACTTAGAATAGGTCTCCTGATTAACACCCTAATTTCTGGACTTTCTTTCCTTTCAAATTAAAATTGAGAAACACTAGAGAGCACCATACAAAATACACTACTGTACATCATTATGATCAAAGAAAAGAAACAACATAGTTTTGAAGGAAGAAACTTGAAGAAAGTTTCATTAAAAAAATATTTTGTATCAATTTAGTCAAAATGAAAGAATTACTATATTTGATAATAATCCCTCTATTACACAGAATTAACATTTCTCATGCCCTCTTTCTCCTACCCTTATTCTGAAGATTTCGATCCTGTTCTCTCTTTCTTCTTTTTCTACTTTCACCTAAGGTATGTATTTATCAGAACTCATCTCTTATATCTCCATCCTCTATTCAAAGTCAGTCCAATGGTCCTATCCCTCACTGATATCTGCTTCCACACACCACCAGTTTTTCTTCTATACAAAATTTATTTTTCCAATAAATGTCATCCCTGTTCAAGCTCCTGCTCATATTAACTGAGTACCAGTAAAGGAAGTGGAAGATTAATTTCTTAGTACAGGATAATGAACCAATTACCCAGTTAATATTTTGAAAATTTAAAATACTAATTTTTTTTGGCACTGTTTCCTACAGAATTAGCTGAAGAGAGCTCACACAGCTGCTGTTGCACAGCATTTCCCCCCCTTCTTGAATATGTTATCACAGAGATGCTACCACCATCATTGATTGGCTCAACTTTGGCCACCTTCTCACAGAAACCACCCCTGTAGGCCCCCCAGTACTAAAACCTTGCCACACAAACCCAATACAGCAATATAAAAATTACTTGCTTTCTATCCAAAATGGAGCCTCTCTTTCTGAGAATTCCCTGGAATACCCCTATGCTGGAAGCTTCCCCCATGTCCAGCAGAGTCAATGCCAGCTGGCTCCAGGATGGACCCGCCGCTGGCCAAGGCTGAGCCAATCAGGAATGATAGTAATGCCTCTGGAATAACATATTTAAGAAGGAGAAAAAAAGTTATTGGACACATGAAAATTGCAGCCAGAGAAGAGCAGAGTGAGAACATGTGAACAACAATGCAGACACCAAGGTCAGTGAAGAAGGAGGGGGAGGAGGTGCTCTAGGTGCCCTAGCTGAGATTCCCCTGCAGCCCGTGGTGCAGCTCATGGTGAAGCNCTGTGACCCTGTGGGAGGCCCATACTGGAGCAGGGTCCTGGCAGAGGGACCTGCTGACCTGTAGAGAGAGGAGCCCACACTGGAGCAGATTTTCCTGGTAGGACTTGTGGCCCTGTGGGGGACCCACACTGGAGCTGAAGGACTGCACCCTGTGGAAGGGACCCATGTTGCAGCAGTTTGTGAAGAACTGTTGCCTATGGGATGGACTCATGCTGGAGAAGTTCATGGAGGACTTTCTCCTGTGGGAGGGACCCCATACTGGAGCAGAGGAAGGACTCATCTCCCAGGGGAGGAAGCAGTGACAGAAAAAACCTGTGATGAACTAACCATAACCCCCACTCCCTGTCTCCCTGCGCCACTGGGGAGGAAGAGGTAGAACTTGGAAGAAGGGAGTGGTGGGGGGAAGGTGGTTTTTTTTAAGATTTTACTTCTCATTCTCCTGCTCTAATTCTGTTAGTAATACATTTAATTAATATCCCCACTTCGAGTCTGTTTTGCTCATGATGGTGATCAGTAAGTGATCTCTCCCAGTCGTTATCTCAACTCATGAGCCCTTCATTGTATTTTCTCTCCTCTGTCCAGTTGCAGAGGGGAGTGAGACAGTGGCTTTGGTGGGTACCTGGTGTCCAACTAGGGTCAACCCACCACACCAATATATGTATTACAGACAAATATTACTGGCTATGTAGATGGTAGAATGGACTGCATACAACAGTAATTTTATAGATTACAAAATGTGCAAAAGAGCTGCAGGTTTGCATGTATTGGAGTTACAGGGATATATGGGATCACAATAGCCATTAGATTTGTATGCATTGCAGAAAAATAGGTATGGTGCTGTGTAAGTTCTCACATTGTATATTGCCTCCAATAGGCAACGTCCCTTATATCCCTTAAAAAAGCAGTCATCTTCAATATCTTGTAGCCCCATGACTATAAGGAACAGAGAATCACTGGTGATATGGAAAATTAAGGGGAAACGGGATGAGGAAAGGAATTTAAAGAGTATTGCCCTGGTAGCAGCATGCAGAATGAAGTGTGTTCAGGGAAGGAATAGAAGTGAAGCAAGTTGCATTCTAAGGAAAGGCATATGTGGAGAAGGGTAGGGGGGTCTATGAGGAGCATTGCTGAAGGGAAAGGTTTGCACAAGAGAGCTGATAATGCACATGCTGGTTGTGCATGTGCCCAGTCCAGCAGGCCAAGTGTGTACAGCAGTTACAGAAAATGTTCAGCTTTGCCAATGAGGGCAGTACAGCTGCTGCCAGTCTCACCTACTTTAAATGGCAGCAGACAACAAATACTCCATCCATCAGCGGCTCTTCATTGTTACTTTCTGATGGAAAAAGGAATGAAAAAGGTGATAAGCTGTTAGCACAAAGGAGAACTTCCTGTTCACTCTAAACTGATTCCAAGTAGCAGGAAGCAAGCAGGGTGGAAAAGCAAAGCAAACTACTGAACAGAAATCCCTGCACAAACCTCCCCTTTATTTTAGTCGTTAATCGGATGTGACGTCAGGATGTCGGTGAGCATGATTCACGCAGGAGACAAATATGCTGATATGACCACACCCCCTCTTCTCTCCTCCTCCCACTCGGTTTCGGTCTGGCAGTTGCTATCCATTTGAACAATCAGCCACCACTACAGGTTCCCTCCTTGCCCACTCCGATGTAGTATGATCTTACGTCCATGGATAGTCTATTGTCATACTAGTGCCACTTTGCTTGTTGGGGATAGAATGCGCCCTTGCACACCCTTAGCGAGGTGGAAGAGTTAATACGTCCCTACCAACCTTCTTTTCTTTCCCCCTTGAGGAAACAGATCCTCCTCCCCTCCGGCCATAGAAGCTGTCCGTCATACTGAAGGCCCTGCCTCTTCCGGGTCTCTTCGGCTGGGCCACTGCCACCTCCTCTCTTGCGTGCTCTCTCTCTTTTG
>VZRE01008026.1:0-30349 GCA_013396775.1 Cephalopterus ornatus
CAAGAATACTTTTGAATAGATTAATACCTTCTATCGCAGAACAACTTCTACCTGAAAGCCAGTGTGATTTCAGAGCCAATAGGAGCACCACAGACATGGTATTTGTTCTCAGACAACTGCAAGAGAAGTGTAGGGAACAGAACAAAGGACTATGTAACTTTTGTTGATTTCACCAAAGCTTTTGACACTGTGAGCNTTGACACTGTGAGCGGAAAATGTCTGTGGCAGATTTTGGAATGACTAGGATGTCACCCTAAATTCCTCATCATTTTGCTTCATGAGGATCAGCGTGGCCAAGTCAGATATGGCGATGCACTTCCTGTGCCCTTTGTAATAACCAATGGTGTGAAACAAGGTTGTGTACTTGCACCAACTTTATTCACAGTCTTCTTCAGCATGATGCTCCAAAGGGCCACAGCAGACCTTGATGAAAAAAATGGTATCTACATCCGATATCATAGCAATGGAAGCCTGTTCAACCTAAGGTGACTGAAGGCTCATACTAAGACTTTAAATCATCTTGTCTGTGAACTGCTTTTGGCTGACGATGCTGCCCTCGTTGCCCACACAGAATCAGCTCTTCAGCGTTTAAGATCCTGCTTTGCAGAGGCTGCTGAGCTTTTTGGACTGGAAGTCAGCTTGAAGAAGACAGAAGTTTTCTACCAACCTGTACCTCAGGAAGTCTTTCATCATCCCCCCATTATCATTGGCAAATCAGAGCTCAGGTCAGTCCAGCTGTTTAATTATTTGGGAAGTATCATCTCTGGACAGTAAGATTGACAAAGAGATACACAACAGGTTAGCAAAGGCATATAGAACTTTCAGAAAACTCCATAAAAGAGTTTGGTGTCATAAACACTTGAAGAAAAGTACAAAGATTAGTGTTTACAGAGCCGTTGCGCTATCTACTCTTTTATATGGGTCTGAATCATGGGTCATTTACCGTCACCACCTGCGACTCTTAGAACTTTTCCATCAGTGCTGCCTCCGTACAATCCTAAACATTCACTGGACTGTCACTAATGCGTGTGTTCTTGAACAGGCAGTGGTTACGAGTATTGAGGCCATGTTGATGAGATCACAGCTGCGTTGGGCAGGGCACGTGTCCAGAATGGAGGACTACCACCTCCCTAAGATTGTGGTCTATGGCGAACTTGCCACTGCCTGCCGGAAGAGAGGAGCCCCGAGGAGGAGATACAAGGACTGCCTGAAACAACATCTCAGCCTTGGCCAGATACAAAGACATACTATTTATAATGCTGCTGCTTCTTTTGAGAACGCACGCAGAATCATTCTTGAGGAGAAAAGACATCGTAGAAAGAACCCTGTCTTGTCATTACCACCCAAGGAGACTTTCCGATGTGTCTTTTGCAACCGGACTCATCTATCTCACATTGGCTGTTTTAGCCATCAGCGCGTTTGCAGTAAGCGTGGGTAGAGTCCTTCTCAAATCTTCGTTCGCGAAGCCTAGCCATGACATGACATACACTTCCACAGAGGTCTGACTGAAATAGCCACAGAAGCATTCCAGTCTTAATAGTGATGATGATTTTGTACTTAACTGGAAATGAAATTATTTTACATAGTTATTAACAAAAGATCTTTGTTTAATTTGCTTTCCTAATTTCCAAATCTACAGAAAGCCTTACACACATTTGTAATACCTGAAGATCCATTGCCGAGCTTAGTCAGGGAAGAGTTTATCTGATTACTGCATAACAAACAATTTTATCAGCCCTTTCCAAAATCCATTACTAAATATGCTATAAAAGCCCTGCAATCAGGTACTATCCAAAACATAAGGAAGAAAAGATCATCCAGTCCTTTTCTGATAAGCAACAGAAAATACGCCTGAGGTTAAAAAGCTCTCCTAAAAACTATCATTGGTTTTGACTCCATATGCACAGTTATTTCTTTCCTGCAGATTACCAGAGGAGAGCTGCCTGGCCAGCTCCAGATCCCACAACACAATGCACCGGCCACTCTGGCACCACTTTGCCCCAGGCAAACTTTCAGGAAATGCCGGTGGGAGGTGGCAAAGAGTGAGGGATGACACACCTTACCTGACAAACACCAGATTCGAAACATGTTACATGCTCTCATAGTCCAGTAGAGATGTTAAAAAAGGAAGAGATTCAACCACCTGCACAATCTTAACTCAGCCCCCTCCCCTCCCTGCACAGGCACTGTTTATAGGGAATTGCATCACAAAAGGTTATCTGACTTGCTTATCACATTTGTAGAAAGAAACATATGTAGTAGTTACTGTTATAATCAGGCTTTCTTGAAAAAAAGACACAAGAAAAAAGAGTTTGAGATTAAAATCTAATCTAGTATCACTTGCAGCACCAGCAGTTTCTCCAAGTTTTGCCCTCGGCTGTATGGCACATGCAGACGTGCCCCAGTCCTCTCCTTCCCCTCCGTGCACCCATCACCCACCCCAAGCAGGACTACTCTAGTCGATTTATCACCCCACACATACCCTTCACCTCCCCCAGCTGGGATCCCAGCCCTTCTCCAAAAAGCACAACCTCGTTCCTCTCCAGCAAGACCCCAACCTGGTCCCTTCTCTGAACATTCTGAGCCCATCTTCCCCTCTCAACTTTCTTTGTCCCCCATGATACAACCTGGCCAGCAGCCTAAGAGTGAATGACCAAGCCCCATAGTAGGCCAGGAGGCACCATGGTGGCTTCTCCCCTGCATGGCAGCCTTGTCCCGATGAACCCCTTGAAATCCAAGAAGGATTCCTGAAAGTGCAAAGGACTAGCTGGCAACCTTAGCCTATCCCCAACTCCCGGCCGCCAGTGCCACAGTGATACCTAAGGAGGCATCAGGGAGGCCCTCGGTGGTGCCCCGGGTGTGCTAGCAATCAGAGCCTTTGAGAAGGGCCTCTTCACTTCTGCAAGAGAGCCATGGCTTGCAGATGTGGTACTACAGGTTGTCAAAAAGAAGGTAGCAGAAAGAAAGCAGCAATTCAGGGAATGATCTATTTTGTAGCTAGACTTCACTAACATCCCTTCATGATCAAACAGTGCTGACATGTGCATGCACAATGTGTGCAACTCAATCTTTCTTTCCTGCTCCTATAATGCCTCTCAGTTTCTGTCTCTACCCTGACCACGTTCTCCCAATCTGGTGTCTTGGTTTGTTGTTCTATTGCAATCACTCTTTGATAGACCCACTACAGAAAAGTGAGGAGGAACCTATACAGCTGGTTTGGACATTTTTACTGATCTTAGGTGTTTGGCTCTCAGGACAACCAGAACTTGCTAAGAACAGGCAAGAGAGTGGATGCAGGCTGCCTCAGGACTAAAATGTATTTAATTCCAGCCCAAATCAAAAGAGGTCTTTTTACACTCACAGTTGTTCTAAGTCTTTTACTCCAGCATGGGGTCCATCTGCCACTGCCATCTCTTACTTATTATGTTCTTATTTCTATGTGAATTGTTAGATGCAATAGCAGTAACATCAGTGACACTGAACATTGTGACTAGCTAATGGTTTACCACTTTGCCTGGATGGTTATTTTCTATAATTTCCAACCTATGAATTAGCATTTATCTTGCTGATAGGGACTATTATCCAGTTGAAATCCATATTCTACTGAAATGAATCACTTAATTAAGACCATAGTGCGATTCTTATTGTGTAGAGAACTCTTTTCCCAGTCATTTACAGTACACTGAGTATAGTTATAGCTACAGGAGCAATGCAGTATAATAATATACTCTGGAACAATAATTTGCACTTATACAGTGTAAAGGTGGTTAATATTTTTTGAAGAACACCACAGGATATGTCATCAAACTTGAACTTGCTTCATTCAAATTCTGCTAATATGGTTTGACACATAAATGCCCATTCAAATAATATTCCTAGTAATTGCATCAGCTCTTTTCTGACTAAAATTTCTAAGAATTATTAAAGCAAGTGTTCAGACTGACAATTCTAAACCCATTCAAATAAAATAATTACTGTTTTCGTGACCTCTAAAACTGCACTTTTTAATGAGTGGATTGTAGGCTTTCAAAATTAGCAGTTTCACATGTTGTTGAACTTCCAGTAGCAGCTGATTTTTCCTCTTGGACACCAAAATGGTAGACTGCTGGCCTGCAAGGGAAAAAGGTTGAGCACTTAAAGACACCAGGGTGAGAACTGTGCAGGAACCTTTATTCAACATGGCTTCCACCTTATATAGGGTAGGGTAAGGAAGGTGCTGGAACAAGGGAGGAGTTAAGGCGGAGCATGCAAATTATAACCACACAGGGAAAACATAACCATGTAAGGAGAACTACTTCATTGCAGCAAACATTAGACAATAGGAAAACAGGGTTTAAGGGACATAAGGGATAGGGGATAACTGGGGTACAGTATAAAGGGATAATACAATAAACTGAGGATACTACAAATAACTATGAATAAAAGTGTTAAATGGTTCACGCAAGTCTGCATCTCTTTGAATGATGTTCTCTTCTTCAGAGGTATTATAGAGTTCACAATTCCCACCTCCAACAGTAGACTCCTTCTGATCTTGAACAAAATATGTAGAGTCTCATGGAGACAGTGGAATTTTTTTTTCTCCTTAGAGATTGTCCCAAGCCTACAGCTGCCAAGACAATATCTAACAGTGCAAATAATGCTTTAACATTACACTTTCATAAAAGCTACAGCATCACTGAGGTGGTATGTGATTTCCAATAGGAGAAATATTGATCTTTATGACAAAAAATAAGAGGAGTGATATAAAATAATACACTTGCAGTAGTAAACATCAGAGCTATGCTTTGAAACATCCCTGCTTGAAAAAAAATGCAATGAAAAATCTCTGTTGGATCAGCTTTGCACATGGCCTCATCCTTCAGTCATAAACAAAGTGCAATTTCTTCTTTCATAGATATTCCCAAGAGTTCATTTTATTCAAGTTTTTCAATGGAGAGTAAAACAAAAACAAAATCTACATATAGTAATTCCATAGCAGTATAGACACTATCAATACATGAAACATATGCAATATATATTTTTAATATATTTTCTCAAACTTCAGGTTCATTCCTTTAGTTATAAAAAGTGAGAAAGTTCACATCTAAAATAAGTCTGTTTCTCCAGTGAAAACAGACTACTAATTCAAAACTGTCAAAGTTCTCTGACAATTCCCCTTCATTTTCCACCCTGTCCCTCTCATTTCTGTGCCTGGTGTTGACTCAGAGCAGCATGGAGATGGAACTTAGTTGAGGACCAGCCGTCATTCCTTTACCAGCTCTTCAAACCACTCATCTCCTGGTGAAGGTTTGCATCAATTCTTCTTTAACCCACAAACAGCTGAAGACTGTAATCATTCTTTAACAACAGTGTTAAAGAATGTTGTTTTATGATTGCTACCACCATCACTGCTACATAATTAAATATTTCACTGGCAGCTGGAGAGGAGACCATGAATCATTTAATATGGCACATGAATCATTTAATATGGTAAGGATCTCCACCGTGATCTCAACCAGGCTTCTCAGTCTTCATGGTGAGAGTCAACTATTTCCCTATTACTCCTTTTGTGAGTAGGAAGCAGGTTGCGCACTGCAGGCTCTCCCTTCATTAAAGAATAATCCTTCACCTAAATTTCTAGGCAAGTATAGTTTAACTCCAGCACTAGCACCATTTCAAAGAAGCGGTAAGTAGCTTTTATCCATACATTCTATTATATGTTGAATCTTAGGTGATGAAAGTCTAATATGATACAGAACCTCAAGGAGCTGATGCTTCAGTTTCTTCCAGATTAAAATCAAATCAAGTATTTATGAAGAGTCTTTGTGTGATTAAAATCTATCATTACTAAGGAATTCATTTTCATATCTATGTTTAAACAACTAGACTTAAGAAGTACCAAGGTGATCATAAAATTCAGTGAGAGCTTTTATTGACTTAATGGTAATAAACAAACCTTTTATTTATCTAATCTGCCTAAGTAAATTGATTTATTTATATAAACTGTCAAAGGAAAAAGTAATATATAGCAGTAGCAGAAAGTAGCAATAACATTGTTCAGCTACAAGGCCATTGTAGCTACTAGCTACAATAAAGCTAGGGAAAATCTTATTAACAAACTTACAATAAGAAAATTTACAACATTACTACTTAAAATTATTTCAGCACATTTCATGTGTTTTCAACAACAAAATGTGTCTTGAGAGAACGGGCAAAAAGTTGAAGGCACTTCTAAGTTACGTACAGGTGCTAAGAAAACAACAAATTCATCCTGTTTGCGTTACTATCATAACAAAAAGTCTTGTCTGCAAAGGGAAAAAAGGAAGGTCTTACTTCATGTGTATCTGAAGTGCTAATAATGTGGTGCTATTTAACAAGCCCAACAGGGCATTGAATTTCCAGACTGCCTTGCACATTCTGACACATGAAATCTTCAACATGTCTTTCACACACCAGAATTCTATCTCATGCTAGTAATGCCATATACTCTAGTCCAAGGTCAGATTACCATAGTAAATGCACCAAATGTTAAATGACCAGTTCACTGTATGCAAAGCCACATAGAAGGAGGAGAGATTCAGAGGACAAAACAACATGGAGAACAGATCCTCCCTTTGAAGTCCCTATACACTGGCACATGAGTAAGGCAGAATGTAAAAAATTGCAAGTGGTTGAGTAGTAAAAATGATTTTGCCAGTGTTGCACCCACCCTGTCAAGCTGTTTTTATGCAAGAACACCCCATACTCAGATCCATCAGAGGGGGTACTGAGGTGAACTCTTGCTAATCCACTCACATCAGAGCTAACTTGGTAGGTAAAGGAAGAATCTTTTTGTTTTCTCATTTTGCCAGCAGTGTTGCCCACTGCTCACCTAAAGGAAGTTAAGTATTACCCATTTTTTCCCACACTTTTGCATCTGAACTTACAGGCTTCCCAAACAACTTGGCTGGCAACCTTAAAAATCATTCTTGTTATTTTTACAACACCACATAGAAGAATTTATTTTGATGATTTTAAGCATGCTTTTGCAAAATACACTTATGGAGAAATGATCGTACTAAAGTTGACAATCTGATTACCCAGTTTCAAAACAACATAAATTAAAATGGCTGCATTAACATACAAAGCCTCTATTACAGAGATTTATAAAGGAAAAACTGAGTGAACTTTAATTACAGCAGCATTTCCCATGCCACTATATTACTGACAATACCTCTCGCTCCAAGGTAGGATTATAGCTTTACTCAAGGGCTTTCTGTTTGAGAACCTCTGGCATAAGGTTTCTATGACAAGGTTTTCTAGTGCATGAGGAAAGCATCTAGAATTGCACTGTCTAAATCAGCATAACTCAGTTTTTAAAAAGGAAAATCTGGCACCCTGCAGGAGTCCTGATCTCTTCTAGAGCAGGCCAAGTCCAGCAAGGGCACAAGGATCTGAGATACTGGGACTGGGAGCCATGAAACAACTAGGTGAGATTGGTAGTATTGAAACAAACATCAAAACAACATCCCAGTTGAGAAATCAAGTGCTCAAAAATCTGGACATTCAAGAGTTATGATTACTTCTTCACCATTAGCTCAGATACCTTGTACAGAGCCTACTTTCAAAGGCTTAAATTAAACAATTAAGATAAAGGTTTGGCCTAAGTAATACCGAGTCCCATCTCCAGCTGCTACAGGACATCCTTTCTCCATTAGATCTGTTGAGAATCTGGTGTAATAGTCAATAAGTGGTTGAGTTAGAAGGTGAAGAAGCAGGCCATAGATTTTAAAAGCCTGATTCTTTTCCCCACTTATCTCAAAGGTAGTAGCTGGGGGAGGAAAATCAAATTTGTCAATGTTTCCAAAGAGTAAAAGAAAACTTCAGGAGCATCTAGTGCCTAATACCACTAAGGATGAAACAACCACCCTTCTGTCCTCATGCCCTTACTGATAATCATCATAAAGAGTCACTAAAGGCCATGAATTTCAAGGTAAAGCTGACAGCAAATTGGTCACGGGGAACGCTAAAAGCAAAGTTGAACATTTATAGACCTTTATGGCATAACAAACTCACAACTCACACTGTGCTTTCATGAATTTCTTCAGACTCAGCTAAGGCTGTTGGGAGACTGCATCTTGATGGGGCTGTATGACAGAGAAACAGAGGAAGGCAAATCAGAAAATCATTTCACCTTGACTCAGTGCTACCTGCAATCTGTGCACACAGAAATTCTGCTTCCAGACAGTTTTAACTTTAGTCAATCCTTTGAGGTCATTAAGGATTTATATACCTGGGGGACAGCCATACATACAAACACAACCCTTACCTATCTCTGCACATGTCTCTACCAGAAAGGTTCTAGTGAAGCAAGAAATTTTCCCAGCAGAGTTGATTTTCCTCCAGCCATCTGCTGTGGAAAGCCAGAAGGTAGCTGCAAAATCAAAATCCTTGTCTTCAGCAGATTTCTAGCTCACAGAACAATCTCAATACACACCTAGCAAAAGCTACAAAAAAAGCTCTGCGTGCAAAAACTTAGGTACTGATGAAACCATCTGTAGATAATGTGCAAGTACACACTCTATGTCCAGCTGAACAATCATAAATCTTTTTGTGATATCTTGACAATTAGATGCACGGACTGCATAGCCAGTTGTGAGAACATCCTGAGAAATACCCAATATGTCACTGACTTGTAAGAGTGTTTATTTAGTTGCTGGTTGTCCTTTCAGAGATCTAAACCTCCAGAAGATAAAAATACATGCTGCCCTGAGAGGCTGAAAATATTCTCATTAGCCACCCTGATGTTTTTATCTCACGGCCCAAGGGCAAATCTGCAATGAAGGGTGTATTAAAGTAAAAAAACTTCACTCTGGGTCTCAGTTCTTGAGTTACTGTAACAAGCTTGTCTGGGCCAATTTATTTATTGTAAAGTTATCACATTTGGACCAAAGTTCTTAAACCTTCAAACTCATTCCTTCAAACAAGCACCTTCTCCTTGGAATTCATATGAGTAATAAAGCAACCTTTAAAAGCATCACTTTGTGGTCCAACAAATGAAAAAATTCTTAGATGAAAATTCCATCAAAGGCCACAGCTTTTCCTCGGACCAGAGCTCTCTCACTTCTGTATTAGCACCAGGATAGAGGGGGGAAAAAATCAATCAAGGAAAACTGGAGAGCTCTGACAGGGGACTAAATATTGACTCAAGCCTTGTAATAATCACATTCTGAGACTCCTGGGGAGTCATTTGTAGGCTCAGAAGCACAGGGAGAACAGTTAGTTGAATAATTCCTTCGCTTTGTCTTATCTTTCAAATGCAAGAAGAAGACTTCCGTTTCTACTAATTCCTGTTTCCTGATTTTGCAATCTGAAATCAATATAATTAAAAGAATGCTGTGAAGAAGTACCCCACTCATGACTATATAAGCCATATATCTGTCTTCAGAACTAAACTATCAATTCTTACATCCAAGTAAGAATGAGAACTGTCCAGTTTTTCTACTGATCTGTTTTCACCATAGACAGAAATGTCTTGCATGAACCATGCCATGTTTCCTTACATACCAAAATGAAATCCCTCTTTGAGAGTAGATCTGATCTAAATACCGATGCTGTAAATGTTCTTGATAGGTGGAGTTTAGGGCAAGATGGGAGGAGAACTGGTAAGACTGCTGCCCGCCCACAGAAATCTCTCACTGGTGCCTTTGCAATAGTGGCAAAGGCTATGAAGAATACCACTGTGAAGAGATCAGCTGAAAGGTGAATTAGAAAGGCCTCGCTGTCTGGGCCTGAATTTTAAAAAGTCGTAGTCAAAGCAGCATTTAGCATTTCCAGTACGAGAATATTTTTGCATCCCTTGTCAAATTACTTCATCAGAGCTTCTTTACATTTATTTCCTGCTCCTCTTTCTTCCTTCCTTCTCCTTCTCTACAGCCTTGTCCACTCTTTTACTTTTAGCTTTTCCTTGTCCACTTTTCTGTCTTGCCTTACATGCTATGAATTCTTATTTTATTTAGAGAAGCTCAAAGCCTACAAAATACTGCCAGGTTTATTCTGCATCCAGCATTCCTATGCAATGTCCTAAGAAAATCCTCAGCATAAACCAATTCACTTCACGACCCCCAAATAAGATATTTAGAAAAGTCTGTTTGTTCGTTGGCTGGTTTGCTTTTTTAAGTTCTATATCTGTGGTGCCCATGTTCTGCTAATACATAGAGTAAAACTATTGCTTCTCTGCTGTAGTCCTGCATGCATTCACTCAGGACAGCACATAGCCCTGCTCATAATAGTCATGCCTCTCTCTCACACTGTACAGGGATGCTCATCCTCATGCATTCTGCCACTGCTGATCACAACTATGCTGCCTCCAGGCTTGGTGTTTTTTTGCTGAGATCAAGAGACTGGCAGGTATCTGTCCTCATGTTGCTCGGAAAGGAGCTGAAATTAGCAACTCCGAGACAGCTGTAATTCGGTACCATCATTACAAAGATGTTTGAGCCTTGTTGATAGCAGGTGTATGACACCAAAGCAACCGGCCACTGTAACTGGGATGGCTGTAACTCAGGGGCCCACAGTGACATCTACTGGAATGGTTCGCTCTGAAGTACCATTAGAAGGTGTTAAAGCCCACACAAGAGCCTTTTTTTTCCTTTCAATATCAAAGGCAAGGAAATTGATAACATGAAATAATCTATAATCTTCAAAGCTGAGCGCCTGAGTGTAAGGCAGGCTACTGAGTATTGAACATGGCTCACACTGAAAAATGAATCCTATGCTCTTTGGCATGCCCCTCTCATATACTCAATTGTTTTCTTCACACAGAAGCCTGAAAAGCAAAGAATCCGAGCATGCTGGCAGTGTAGTCAGAGATAATGTGTACACAAGCTGGCATCTTCTTTTCATCATTTCTTTCAGAGCACAGCTCCTGATCAGAGTGGGAGAATCGCCAGGTTTCTAACAGTGTTAAATCCATCCAAGTTTTCCCAACCACAGATTTTCCCCTTCTACCAAGCAAAGTGTTAAAATCCTCCATATCTTAATTGACCAACTTGAGCATACTCCTACAGCATATCAAACACTTGAAAACTTGGAACTGCTTTTCAGTAGCAGTTGTAACGGGATTTTAAGAATACTAATTCCACTTAGCAGTTCTACCTCCACGGCCTTTTTCCTGATTTTTTTTTCTTTTTTTGCTGCTGTTGTTGTTAACTGAAATGTCCTTCTTTAAAGCTGAAGTGCATCACAACATTAACAAGCAACTACGTCGGCATTGTGGGTCAAGCCTTTTCAGGTGACCTTTCTATATGCTGAGAGTAAGAGCAGGCACATACAAGCGAGATGCCTTGACAGTCCTGGGGATGAGAGCATGCAGTCAATTTCAGGATACATGAGTGTCCAGCCCCAGCATATAGACTGGAAGAGGAGGCCTGCTAAGTCAGGATTTCTTTTTGAACAGCAGCTTATAAGAAAAAAGAGAAACTGGCGGTGAACAACGAAATTCAGAAAGAAAACAGAGAAGTTCACACACAGCTCATTTTGCAGGGCTCAGAGCAGCCATGAGGTTGGGTACCTTGAAGCTTCCGGGAGGTGGCAGCAGAAGAGAGAGAGAGAGGGAGGAAGCTACAGGAGAAACGGGCATCACAGGAACTGGCAAGAGAAGAAAACTTTTTGACAATTCCTTGTAAGAAAAGCAGTAACAGGTGTTACATACCTTTCTGCATCAAGAACTTGCAGAACGATATTGCCTTCCCTCCCTTAAAATTGAATGGGAATTAGAAAAGTCAGAAGGAGTTGACTCATGAATTTTTGAAATCCAAATTACTTACCTAATTTTTAAATTTTAGTTACATAGGTACAAAGTCTTGACGCATCTACTGCCACCATCATAAATTTGCTGGTTTTCCAGGAATACAAAACCTATCATTACAAGCATGCCATTACCCTCACCTCTAAAACGTGTGCCCAAAACAGTAACAAATAGCAAGGTAAGACAGCTCCCATACTGAAAATTGTGAGGATGGAGTTGGCAACTTGTCTGCCCTATCCAGCAAGGAGCACATAGAAAATAGACAGCATGAAGACACTAACATGTCATGTGACAGGCAGACTCAGTACGCTGTGCTATGAGGACTTTCTTGAAGTAGCTCAGTTGCTTAGACCACCCCCATCAATTTACCTGGCCCCTCTGAGAATCTAAGAAAAGACGAAAAAAAAATGGAAAATCACACCAAAATTACCAGTAGGCCCCTGGTTACAACATTCACCCAGTATGTGTGAGATTGCATTTCAAGTCACAGTTATACAGAACAAGGATAATTGTTTTTATAAAGTGCTTTATCCTCTTTTGGAAGCTTGGAGATTTCAACTACATCATGGCCTAACCAGAAAAAAGCCTGTCTGGAGAGAGTTGTCACCAGTATGTAGAACACTGTATGTGGACAGCTGGGGGACAATGTGAGTTACCAAAGGTGACCTGAGATGATGAAAGGGGCAGAAAGTGATATAAATGGCTTAAATCATAGATTCAAAGAAGGCTTGGAAATGCAATAATTTGGTTATCATGCCCTTGAGTACTATAAATTCAAAACTGAACCAACACATTACCCAGCTATTCAGTTAAAAGATAGAAGCAGGGAGGAAAGCAAAACAAACTAAACCCAAACAGGACAGCTGTCTAGATATTTACATAAACAGACCAGGTTTTCTGCTTTAATTTCAACAAAGTGATGTCTCACTCATGGAGGACCTGGACAGTTTTCAGACTGCATGAAATTCTAACAAATTCCAATTCATGTGAGTATGGGAAGTAGGAGATTTTTATTAAATTGTAAATCTGCTGCTAATTCATCAGTCTGCTCTGCAGCTGCCATTTATAAAATCCACATATTTTGAGCATAAAAATTAAATGTTTTGACTTTGATGGGACTATTCATGTATCTGAACATGTTTATGGGCCGTTCTGGCTGTTGGCCTAACCAAAAATCCTTTACTCTTTAGTGTTTCTGGAATAGAAAACAAGTAATAATACCAGTTTTCACTTTTCTCCAAGAAATTTTAGTATTTGGCTTATAGCAGGTATTTCCTTGGGTTTCTCGGGAAACATTAAAACTTAGTGAGCCCACCAACCTGTTTTTTCATTTGTTTATTTGTTTTTACTGTGTTTAAAACCTGATCCGTAGTAATACAGATAAAAGCCATGGGATTTCTGTTTTGCAGAATTGGTCAGAGTGGATATTTTTATGTTTATAGGAGATCTGGGGAGAAGCTTTGCATATCTGGCAAAAAATGCATATGAAATATCTCTCCATAGTGTATATACTGCAGCAACAAAGGAAGATTTAGTTTAATGTTTAAGTGATCCAACAAAAACCCTTCTGAATTAATGAAGCAAACTGAGCTATTTCTATTCAAGCAATCTAATACAAAGATAATATTTGCTTTGCTGTTCATCATAGAAAATGTTTGTTGGTTGGTTTGGGTTTTTTTCCCAAAATTGAGAAAAAATATTTTCGAATTATAAAAATAAATTCATCATCTTTTTAATTGAAAATTCAGTTATGCAGGAAATTCACCAACCACCTTTGACCAATTATCATCAACCTACTTTCACTGCTATAATACACCTCTGCTGCTGACACTCTTACTGGATGAAAACATTTTAAAGACTTGATAACATTTCTATTAATTTTATCCATGTGGAAGTTGGTGTTTATGTAGATGGTACTGAATAGCATTCTCATTTTGTTCAAATCTTGGATCCTTGGTCCAAAGCACCTTATTATGTCAAAATTTTAAGTCCTTAATAAAATAATGTGACAGTCAGAATATGTCCCATTTTCTTCTTGTAATTGTTTTTCTTGTAAGCTATAGGTGTAGGGTTTATTTTCCAGAACATACATGATCTGATTGTGAACATTCCCTTGAATTATTTAAGAAATAATTGCACATGAATATGAATGAATATTGTTCACTAAAAAAAGGGAGTACCTTATTTTCTTATAATTTCTGAAATTTCATATTAAGGAACCTTTTCTGAGTCATTGTTTGATCAATGTATTCAACATAGTGAAAATAATGGTCTGATTTTCAGTAACATTTTTTAAATTCTATATATTACAAGAATAAATTTACAAGCAATAGTTGAAATCTAAGGACTTTTGTTTTCTTCAAGCCAGAACGACCAGGACACAAATACTTCTTCAAAACAGTGCAGCAGTTTCACTCATAACTTCTATTAACACTGTAGGAAGGAGCATTTTTAAATGGCAAATCCTTAACTTCTGATTCAGAAGATATCACCAAAGCTAAAAAAAAAAAAAAAAAAATTATGAAACAGCATGGAATCTGAGCAAACTATTACAGAAAGACAAATTGCTTATTATTAAGAAGAGGGAATAAAGCCATCTCTGTACTAATATTACAGAGTCATTTAGTCCAGCTGAGAGCTCTAACGCTTCAAGAGCTTCAAAAATTTTTCAACTAGAAATGTAGCAGTGCCAAAATCACATCAAATGGGTCTTTAAGAAGTCATTCTATGCCATCTGCTATGTTAACACTGCAATTCTTGATCGCTGGCTTTAGCTCCGAGAGTTTATGAAATGGATGAATTGTCACCCTTTTCACAATCCCCACAGCACAAACTTACCTTGTTATCTTGTCCACCCAGTAGAGCAGGCAAAATAAAAGAGACATTCTCTAGTTAGCCTGCAACATTATTAGCTCATCTGGAAACCACTTGGCAATATATCACTCAGAAGAAGGTAATTATTTGTCTTTTAACCATTTCCAGCTGTTTGAGTGCAGTTGTCATTTCTTCATGCTTCAGACCAGTTCAGTCATTCTCCTAGGACCACCCTGGCCCCGTCCCCTTGCAAGAAATAACACAACTAATACAGGGAGCTCTCTCCTCACTGCACAATACATATTACATATACACTCATATACATGTACACTCAATACCCATTCTAATGTGGAACTATTAGGTAATCAGACCCCTCTGTAGAATTAGTGCCTCGAGACATCAGCAATTGGTCTGATGCCAGCTTGGTGATGATTCCCTTTCTGATGCTATGCAACAAAGCACCTTCTTCCTGGCCAGTATATTCCATCAAACTTTGGTTATTCAGTGCTGACTGGAAAGTAATTCTCCTTCTTCTCTGCTCATGACCACCTGCAACCAGCTGATGGTTCTCCTGGTCATGGAAGCACAGGCCATTGCAGCAAAGCAACAGAGCATGCTCTCAGGCATGCTATGTGATTTTGGGGTTGTCCTGTGCAGGGCCAGGAGCTAGACTTTGATGATCCTTATGGGTCCTTTCCAACTAAGGATGTTGTATGATTCTATGATTTTACTCAGCTGGCATACAGACAAGCCTGGTTATGGATCCGTCTCTGACCTGATAAATATTCATGCTCTCACCAAATTTCAGACTTTTCTCACATGAATATATGATTATTGCTTACTGCCTAAAAGTCAAGGCAGGACAGGCTGACTGCCTGCTTGGGAGGCACAGCACCAACAAATGCCTTCTGCTTTTACTAGTGGTCTAATGACTGATAAGTCCCTTTACCTCCAAGAACCCAAAGAAGAGAGTATTGGGCATCTCACAGGATCTCTTTGATGTAGTGGTGATGCTTTCAAACCTCATAATGAAACAGCCCCTACAAAGACCTCAGTAAAGTTGTTCTGCTATAGAAGTTGAAGAATGACAATGGTGTAAAAGTAGGTGAAGATACTGTATTACCAAAAATACCTGCCCTGCAAAAATGTAAACCAAAATCAAACGCAGCATTATCCAAGAACACCTTTTTTTTTTCGCTAAACCACAAACAACCTGGGAACGTTACTGCCTTGTAGGGTGAAGAGTCACTGTTTAATGTGACCATGGCCAAATATGAATCAGTCCATTAGCTGTTTAATTAACAGTAGAACACGCATATCAAATTAAATGCCAGGAACTAACCACCCCCAGCAACTCAAGGCCTAGTTGTTCACACTGTGCCACAGTGATACTCTTAACCCAGAAATTAATTCTTTTGTTTATAGATTAATTACTTATAAGTAATTACTTTGGCAAAGTGCAGAAGAATTGATAAATCATGATCAACAGAGTGGCAGGCACCTCTGCTACTGAAGCTGGTTATTTGATCATCCCAATTTTTTTCTGAATGCTGCTGATTTTAATCTGTATTTTACAGGGTAACAGACTGTTCTTCTATCTCTGCCAGGGGAGTAGGGAGATAGATTTTAGGTAGATTTATGAAGAAACAATAACCCTTGAATCAGTTGCAGTTCCATCAACCTTCAGCCAGAAAATTCTCATTCTATTTAGTGTGTGTTTGAAGGACCCTGATGGGATGAAAGTGGTGGAGGTGCAGCCCGCTGCTGCCACAAACACAGAACAATGACTTCAGTTTTTAAAGTATGATGCAAAAAGTACATGTAACAGCACAAGACCTCTCTGAATCATGCAAAGAGCTGTTCTGAAGCCTACATCAGCTTAGTTTTTTCTTTCCTCTCCCCTTCAGAAGGCACTTATTTTCTGTAGACTCTATACATTTTTTCCCATAGATTTATATGTCTTGCTATATACAGACATTGTTGAAGCCTGCAGAAGGAACTAAACATACTCCAGCAATATTATTCCAGAAGCTATTGTTCCAATTCAGCTATTTATAAAGCAGTTTATAAAATGCCAGCTGAAGTAAGCTCAGTAATAAATATTACTATCGACATCCTTCAATTTTTCACCCTCAGACACATCAACACTGTCTCACAAAGTGGTTTCTGATTCAAACAGAATCTACAAATCATAGAGCTGTGCTAACATACTTCAGTCCAAACAAATTTAAAGCTTCACAATGATCAAAGACGACAACGCCAACACTTTAAAAAAATGTTCTTTAAAACACTCTGTTTCTGACACTAAAATTCTTTCCATAAACAGCCTTTTTTCCAGCATAATTGTAAGAACAACATTTTAATGAGTGTCATATGTTCAGAGAACGGTTTGCATTTCCTTTTTTGTGTTGTATTTCGCTCCCTCCTGCAAGCACTCCTGCAAGTTTTTCTCCAGTAAAGTTTCTTGCTTTGCTTCCGGAATTCAGCATTACAGACAAAACTTCAATATGGAGAATATTCTCCAAAACTGCAGCCAGTTAATGCTGCATTTCTGTCTTTCAATAAAAACAACCAAGCCTCTTCAGCATTCTTAGGAAGTAAATGTACCAGAAATATTTGCAAGACTTTCCAGAAAATCACCTGGGAGGGTCAAAAATTTTAAACCTATGCCAGGCAATAAAGAACATTTCCCATCAAAACAGTACATTTCTATAATATTCACATATATGTTACAACCAATTGATACATCACAGTCCCAGTTAGACTGACAGTAACTTTCACATCCTGATGAAAACAAGCCTTTCTTTCTAGATTTTACAGGTAGAAGGGCCCAATTAAAATGGTCTGGCTGAGCTGCAGAACACTAAAAGCCACAGAAAGTCATCCAGTAGTTTCTATGCTGAGTCAAAATTATTCACAGGTGCACTAGCACACTCGTTTCAAAAAGCATCCAGCTACGTTTAAAGACTTTACCCAGCGAGCAATATACCATTTTCTGCTTCTCATTTTTCTTATCTGGCTGATATTTGTATGTCATTGTTTCATAAAGAAATTTTCAGAGTCAGGTATCTTTCCCTCACACAAGAAATTTTAGGCATCGGTAGTTATTTTTTAACTTTTTCTTCAGCATATTAATATTTATACACTGTATTTATAAATTAAAGCAGAAAATCTCAAAAATATGCTGGTTAGTCATGGGGGATGAACAGCATGACTCATAAGGACTTCGATGGTAACAAAGTTAATACTAATCATGCACTGTACCAAATGTTCCCATAGACAGGATCTAACAATCACCAAAATTTTGCTTTCTGTGAAGAAAGAAATGGCATGATGTGTCTCATTATAAGGTTGCTTTAGTCATGGTGGTTTGCTTAGTTTCCAGGATTGTATATACAGTGCACATTGATGAAAAAAGTCACCTTTTCATCCATTTTACATGCAATTTTTGATGGCACATCATCCTGCACATCTCTGAGTCACAGTGCAGGCTCCTCACAGCTCAGTGATGATGTACAGAGATTCTCACACAGCTATCACTATGCCAGGAAAAGGTTTAGGTTCACTCATCATACATTTTAAATAAATGGCTTTCTGCTTTTTCAGACCTTTCAAAACACCTAATTCCAGAGCTAGTATTATAAACCATCCTTTTGTCAAACATTATTTATTCCTGCATAGCTCATCAAGGCTTCTCCTTAGTGGTTTAATTTTGGACAAAGGACAGGTCCAATTCTTCCTGCTACTCAGGTGATGCTTTAAAAAGGATTGGATCCCCTTTAGAATCTGTAGGTCATACACATTCTAACAAGGTTTCATGGACTCCTAAGGTATACTCCTACCATTAAATAAAAAGGCATCCAAGAAGCAAATCTGAGTACCAGACCTTTGATTATCTGCATTGTTTCCTTGTAAGTTCAACATTAGATCTGTTTTTAAATGCACTGAAAAGCTCCCTAGAGCCTAAACAGGTTTCTATGAAGATCTTTCTATGAAGAAAGATCTAAGGAGTGTAAACATAAGCCAATCAGCACCACTTAGCCTTAAAGGCAAGAACTATTGTCTGGCCTTCTTACATTTAGCAGTAACTACTCTTTCTTGTAGCCACAATTAGGGACATTTCTGGGTGAGACAGCAGTGCAGAAAACCAGTCCTTCATTTTGCCTCAGTCAAGACTCAAGCTGAACCCAGAAAGAAATCTTTATCAAGTGTTAAGATCGTTCTTGTACTAAATGAAGAGAGATGAAAGATGCTTGAGGAAACCACTTGTGCTGCTTGCAAGGTCTTCGTGCTCAAAGGGAAAAGCCAGGGGGGAAAAGTATTTGGATGTAAGTAAAGAAAGAGGGTGTGATTGAAGCGGGGTTGGGTTGGTTGGTTTTTAGGGGAGAGGGAACAGGGAACAAAAGTCTTCAAAATCTGACCTAGTTTCTCACAGTTTAAAAGGCAAAATAGAAGATTAATTTCATATCCAGATATTAATTGCTACAAGCATTTCATCTGAAGCCTGAAAGAAAAATATAATTTCATTCATCACTTCAAAATACCTGCAAGTAGTGAATTACCTCAATGTAATTCTTGCAGTCTCCCTCTTCCCTCACTCTATTTCTTTCTCCCATCCTGAGCACTGTGTTTAAAAGCAAAAAAAACAACATTCACCAAAACAAACAAACAAAAACAAACAAAACACCAAACAAACAAAACCAAAACCAAAAACAAAAACAAACAAACAAACAAAACCAACCAAACAAAANAAAAACAAAAAAAACCAACAACAAAAAAAACCACCAAAGGTAACAAAGTAGATCAAACAAATTATCCTAACTGTATAATTCCCAGCTGCCAGAGACTTCTATTTCACTTTAAGAAGAACATGGACAGAAATGCTCATTTTGCTTCGTATGCCACAGTCTTTGAATTCTATCTTCTCTCCTATTCCTTTCTATTGCAGAACTTGTACTTTTGCCATATCTTCCATCTATCTCGTATTTTTATTGATGTCCACAGCTACAGCTCAAGTTCCATAGTTCATCATATGCATTCATAATTCAAGTCAGCAATATCACTAGTGCATAAAACTTAATTTCTGTGGTTATCTACAACCAATGCCAAGTGAAATGAAAAAGGTACATCCATAACTCATTGGCAGAAGCCCCTATCCTGTCTTTCATGCCTGTTTCCAACCATGTCACTTGGTGAGGAAAACTAACACTTCTCAGCTTCAAACACTAAAGTAGTTCAGCTACTAATGAAATGTTGTAATCCTACATAGTAATCAAGAGAGAGTGAAACAGATTGAAAAGACTGATATCAAAATTACTTTCCACATAGATTAGCATAGAAACATTAGAAGACTAGGTAGTTTTCTAAAATCAGCTATTTGAAAGAGAGGATTGTGATGAAAATCTTTATATCCTGCATGTGAATGAGAAGGAAAATGAATAGCAGACAATTAATCATTAAAAAAGAGGGAAGCTTCAAAATTGCTGCCCAACTGAATTCTTTGTACTTTTCTCCTTTTATATAACAATCAAGGAGGAAGAGATAAAATCTGAAGTTACAAAAATGATAAAGATATAGAGAAGGAGGACATTATACTCTTGAAACAGACACACAAAAACTAGACATTAAGAATAAAATGAGGAGACTTAATTGACATAAGACACAGTATTTATGCTCATAAACACCAATTAAATACTGAATGGTAAACTGATAGTCATAGATAGGATTCAAAATAGTTTTGTCCTTCAATTATTTTATAAGTAGTTGAAAGGAACAATTTTCCAGGAAATTTCAGTAGTGAACATAGTGCTCAATCCCAGGACATCTGTGTGGGAAGATATATTTGGAGATTCAAGACAAAAGGCAGACAGCTTCAAGCCAACATGAACATCAATTGAATTCAATTACTACCAAGTAGAAAAATTCACTGATGACCCAGTTTTTGAACTTTGCTATCAGCTACAAATCTGTCAATTGCAGAAAAGAAGTAAAGATTCTTGACCAACAGAAGCTCCTCAGGGGTGTTTTCATGCCAGGCATGGCTCTTATTAGTGTTGCCCACAAAGATCGGATTTGTTAAACTAAATTTTTACTTTAACCTAAAATTGTCATTTAATTTTTCCTGCAATGTCCTTGGTTTACTAGTACTCTTATGTCGCACACCTGAATTCATTCACTCCCAGAAACCAATAGGACAAAGGAATTCTGGATATCTGAACCGAACACCAGACCATGGGGAATGGAAAACCTGTCATAGGTTTCACTTGTTCTAAAAAATTGAGCAGGGATTTTTTCCCTTCCCCTTGCCCCACTGTGTGGGAGGGATGTTTGAATGGGCAGGTCGGTTTTTGCCATGGGCATTTGACTAACACCAAAGAACTGGCCAGCAGATTTGACATTCCAGGCTGATGGCCCTGGAAAGTCTGTGGGGAGGGGGAGGAATTTCTTCTTTTTCTTTCCCCTCTCCTGGGAAAGGAGTCAGCTGGGTTTGTTGCCTGAACTGAGACAAGGTGTGGGTTGGAGAAGCTCCGAGGTTGCTTTATTCTCAGCCTGGCCGCCTGGCTGCGATTTTTTGTGCACATCGCCGGAAGAAGGGGAGGTCACACAGCCAGCCGCAGACCGTGTGAGTTTTCTTGGGAAAGAACTTTTTTTTTCTCCCCTCTCCCCTTCTCGGTGGGGGAGGGAAGATCTCCATTCTCGGCTCCTCCTGCAAACCCGGGGCCCTACGCAGCCACGGCCAGATCCAACAGCGCCCCCTGCTGGCCACCCTCAGAGCACTGCATCTCTGCACCTCCAGAGCTCCAACAGCACCCCCTGCTGACTGTGATTAGAATTGCGCCAAAAAGCACAAACTGAACTGTTTACTTTTTTTTTTTTTTTAAGGGGGTTTTTGGGTATAGGATTACTGTTCGGTGGTTTTCTTTGTGTTCTTTTGTTGTTCTGCCAACACACATATACCCTTTAACGAAGGGATGTTATTTTCCCTTTCTCCACACTTTCTCAATTGGAGCCTCTTAATTTCGGATTGACAGTTGTTTTGAGGGAGGAGTTTTGGTCTTCCTCATAACTCATCCTCCTTAGCAAAACACTTCTGTCTCATTAAACTGAGACAAAACCTCAAGTCAAAAGTAACCCAGCTGATTGCTTCCCTGTATGCACAGTGTAAGTTTACTCTTATCAACTGTAGAATGTATGGTGCTTGGAAATGGAAGTGATGTATTATGTGAGAGGATGGGCCTATTAAAGCTTAAAATTATTCTGTGTTTTCATTAAATTAATAGCCCTGATAAGGTCAACCAAGTAAGAAAGGGTGATATCACTATCTTTCAAATTAAATTCCTAGAATTCACCTCAGTTGAAATTTCCTGTACGGGAATGGTGAAGGTCACCACACTGATTAAGAAGACAGCCAGTTCATTTTTGAATTAAAACCCGCTGCAATTATGAGGCTTTAAACATAGACAACAGAAGAGGTTTGAAAAGGCTGGAGAGGAGCCCACACTGTACCTGATGACGTCGGCACTTAGCACAGTAATGTAACTTTTGCAGAGGCCAATGAAAGTAGTATAGCATAGCAAAAACACCACCAATGACTCCCATACTGTCTGTAGAGTATCTACCAGGTAACATGTCATCCCAAGGCAGCATCATCAGAAATAGAACATTATACATGTGCATATGCCTGAGTCCTTTGTTTTTAAAGCATAAATATGCATGCTGCATGGTAAAGAGCAATTAAAATGGAAAGAGAGGGAAAACATAAAGTTGCTCTTTAGAGCTGCAGCACTATCCGTAGCTGAACATCTACTGTTTGGGAAACCGTGGTCAGAGCATTTCCAAAGAGACATAAATCAGGATTATGCAATGAGAAATGTAGCATGCACAAGCACTAAATGAAAATATAGACCTTACTGCAAAATGTTTATGAACTATATTATAATTTATTGCTTAAGCCACATTCTTTTTTTCTCCTGTTGACCATTATCCAATAAATTTTTAATTCAAGTTGGCATAGGTAAATAGCTGTAACTAAACATCTGTTCACCTGATCCAGAAACAAACAGCCTGATTTGATCAGGCAGACTCAGGCATCACAGTAACATCAAAGACTACACATAGATTGACCCTATGTTTATGAAATTCAGCTTTCCTGAATACCTGGATATGACCCATAATTTCCATTCACTTTTCATCAACTAGTCTTCCCTGATGAGTGTTACTTTAAAATGAAAAAAATTATCAGCCCAATATTTTGAATTGCAAAAAAGTCTAAGGGAAAAACATGAGCAGCAAATGAAAGCCGTATAATAAATTATTCCACAAAAGCCATGTAATCCTCTGAACTATGCTCATGCATTTTCTGGTTTTCATTTTATATGGACACTGACCAGGAAAGCTGTTTATACAGGAACATTTTAACACTGCCTGCAATTTGCATGCCACCAGTTTTGCTGCTGACTTTGAAATGGGAAGTAGAATAGACTGACATCCATGGTGTGCAGATCACAGTGTGTTTGACAGTCCACAAAACAATTGTTTATAGTCTCTAAAGCTGGGAAAATACATTAATTTGTTCCTGCACCTGTGCATACTGAAAACACTAACAGTGCTAGTGCAACCTCAGAGAAAAAAACAGAGATTTTGAAGTTAGATCATGATATAAAATCCTCCTCTCTGAGCTTGCTATCTTATATGCCTGACCAGTAAGCATCAGGCTGGCCTTTTCTATCATTATTTTTTGAAATAATATAAGAGTGCTTGAAACCTATCTTGAAACTCGGACAGTACTTGTGCCACCTCTGCTGATGATGAATTGATTAATTTCTCATTGACACAAGTGGCCTGAGTATGCTAAGGGTGGTTGTTCATTTCCTACTGACAAGGAGGTTTTGAACCCAAAATTTTATCAAATCTTACCTAGTTTTGGAACAATTCTCAAAGTAAACCTGATAGGATATATCATGCATCCTGAAACTAAGACCCAACATGAAACAACATTATAAAGGAATCTGCCTATTTCTGAATGTTAAAGTGTCTACAACAGGGAATGAGGATGATTATTTGTGCCTTACATCTGAGGGGATAAGGGGCCAGAGAAGATATGACCAAAGACAGCTAAAATGATACTGCTTAAATGTAATACACAGCAATTCTCTGGCTGAATAGGAAAATAACAAGAAAAAGTAAAGAAAAGGTATACTGAAAAAAACGGCAGTAAGTAACATCCTTGGTTCCCCAATGCCACTGAGTAACAGAACTGCAAACAAGATGCCCGGGCACCCTAATTTGTACACCCAACCCCAACACTGTCAAGCTGGCAAACTTCCAGAAGGGTTCTAATTCATCAATATTGCTAGTTACTAGATATCTTTTCAAAGCAAAGCAATGCATGTAGCTACATGTTATTTCTACATTTGGAAAACAAATCTATCAAGACATAAATAGGACTCTTGGATAAACTGTCTCCAGTGAATTTTGCAGCATATTAGATATATTGTGTTGGAAAAGCAGTCCACAAGTGAGCATAACACATAAACCACCTAGGCCATGCCACTTTTGTGTGAAATAAAGGAAAGTGGATACCTCAAACAAAGTACTTTAAAAAGGACAGGTATAATGTTTGACATATGTAGATCATTACAAGGCAGATATCCTTCCTCCAGAAGCTGGGGAACAAGAGGGTAAAAAAGACTGCAGTAATGAAAGGATACCAAACAGTTCCTGTATTTAAAGAGATGTGGTGCAAAGATCAGAAAATCATTTGATTCACAGCCAACTCAGACAGAAAATGTGTTTGGGTAAAATATAGTTTACTACATTCTCCAAGTTGACAGCTGCAGTAAAATCATACTATAACTAACAAAACATCCACAAATGTGATTAGAATTCGAATTTTTATATCAAAGACAGGACAACAGCCAGTTAATAAATAGCTAAATATTACAATTAGCCCAGTGAGTAATTCAGGTGATTTATCTTTCTATCTTGATATTATTCATCTATACACCACTATAGATCTTCAGATATTTTGGTATTAAATTTACTAACAAAACAGCTTTTATTGGGTACTTTGACAAAGGGAATCCAAGTTTTTAATGCAATGACTCATAATTTTTTATAATCCAACTACAGTGGCCAGAAATGGAATACGGATTTAAAAATTCACTTTGCGATTAAGACTTCATAGCTTCATTTTCAAATTTGATGACGAATTTAATGAGTAATAGATACACTCTAATAAACAAACTAATCACAGTTACAAGGCTTTAGATAATTTTGGTCACTTTTTAAATTTTCTTGGAACTAAAAGAGAAAACGACAATATTTTCACCTCTCCTTCTTTTAAATGTGTCTCAGTTTAATGAGACAGAAATGTTTTGCTAAGGAGGATGAGGAAGAACAAACTCCTTCCTCTAAGCAATTGTCAATCCGAAATTAAGAGGCTCCAAATGAGGAGGTATGGAAAAAGGAAAAATAACAGCCCTTTATTAAAGGATCTACGTGTATTGGCAGAACAACAAAAGAACACAAAATCAACCAAACAATAATCCTATACCCAAAAAATCCCCTTCAAAAAGGAGCAGTTCAGTACTTTTTGCCTTTTGACGCAATTCTAACCAGGACCAGCAGGGGGCGCTGTTGGATCTCTGGCAGTCGCCATGTGGGGCCCTGCATGTAGGAGAAACTGACAATGGAGATTTTGCCCCCATACACCAAGACGGGGAAGGAGAAAAGGGGAAAAAGGGTGTTCCTCCCACTTAACTCACACTGTCTGAGGCTGGCTCTGGCTGAGATTTCCTCCTCCTTTGTCGATGAGCACAAACCGATGAGCACAAACACAGGAGCGGAGGAGAAAAAGGGCAACTTTCTCCCCAAAAAGTTTCCTCTGCAGATGGGTCAAACGTCTCTGATGAAGTCCGAGCAGGTGCAGGCTGGGGGCAGAACAGGGTGCAGGGAACGAAGGCAAACCGGAGACAGAAAACAGCCAGATGACCAGGCCGAGAACAAAACAACCTCAGAGCCTTTCCAAAACACACCTTGCCTCAGTTAAGGCAAAAGTCAAGTGCCCCTGTTTCTGAGGAGAGAAGGAAAAAAAAACTCATCACCCCTCCCCATAGCCTTAGGAGGGCTATCAGCTTGGAATGCAGACCCTGCTAGTTAGTTCTTTTCTGTAGATCAATCACCCAAGGCAAACCATCCTCCCCTATTCAACATCTTTCTTTTACAGTGAGGCAGGGGAAAGGAAAATTAGCTGCTTGGTTTCTTTATACCAAGTAAACCTATGACAAAATGAGAATCAATTTTAGTGTTGATAGTGGAGACAACCTTACTTCAGAAACTCTTCAAAGTATATTCTTTTTGTGGAATTTATAATGTCACATAATACGATGCATCAGCATGGTTCCCTATTTTTATTTTTGTGTCCTGGTTTCATTTCCAGTGAGAATGCACACTTTTTGTTCAAAAAGCTGCATAAAAAATTATTAATTTTCATCCTTTCTCTTAAACTAGAATATAAAAAACTGCAAGTCTTGAAAATAAGTTCTTCTTATTTAGCACCCATTATCTCACAGAAAAAAAACTTCCAAAATAAAGCTTAGATAAGTCATATAGAAGAAGCTGTGAAAATTTACCCAATGTGTAACAGACACTTATAATACATAAATTTTCCATAATTCTGATTTTGATTTGCATTCTCAAGAGATAAATCATAAAAATCAACATGACTTTTATTCAAACACAAGCTTAATGTCTGACTGTGCACTTCCAAGAAAACATAAGTAATTGTAAAGAAAGAACTCAGTCAAAATCTACCAATTTACCTCAGCCAAATACCACACACAAGAACTAGAATATCACACACACTACTCATTTTTGCTGAGGTTGCACAAAAACATCTCTAAAACTATTTGGCAGCATGATGCTATTCAAGTAGGTGCCAATTAAATATTTACAACATGATTACTTAGATATAAGTTTTGATCATTTCTGTAAGCAATTCCAGGGGAATCAAAGTTGGAAAAACATGGAAATTACTAAAGCAATACATGGTCACACCTGCAGAAATACCAAATTTAATGTGCAGCACAAATCATTTTTAGCCCTGTTCAGAGCTTGAAATAGTGAAACGAAGAAAGAGCTTAAAGAGTTAACACAGAGGGTGCTGAAGGCTGGCTCTGGGACAATATGGTACCATGCTCTAGGGAATGCATACTTATGTCAGAATATAGTGGAAATAGGAATTAGGGAGTAGTGTAGAAATATAGCAGAGATAGTCTGTTCTCTTCAGATAGCAAAGAAGGTCACCCTGGCCGTTATAAATATAGATAAGGTGGACACCTCAGAAGATAGGAGAGTCATAAATCAGGGGGGGCTTTGCACCCCTAGAAACCCAGTCTGTGAACAAAGAAAGTTGAAAAGTTCAACCGAGGAAGAGGAGAGGAAAAGACCCCAATGAGGCCGAAGGCAACAGGAACGACTCCTCAATTCCTCCCCAAAAGATTCCAGAAGACTCCGCCTCAAGCTCCGCCCAAACTCCACCTATTATGAATATGATAACTAAGTGTCAAAATCTAATGAATATGTATATAGAAATGATGTAATCTCTCATGGAAAATTGTATAAATAACCTAATGTTTCACTGAAAATTTCGAAGTCCTTTTTTTGCCCGGTACAAACTGGAGGACTTCCCAACATTGTCTAAATAAATACCTTGCTGCTTAAAGACAAAACTCATCTCTAAGCAGTTATTCTGTGCTCTTTTTGGCATCAATAGGAGGAAGTTACGTAGGATTTTTAACCAAAACAATTTTTTGAAGATGCAGGTCACTCCATAAACCAATAAATAAACAGTCTGCATGGACAAAACATACCTAGCTCAGGACATGCCAGAGGAAGGCATGTAAAGAAACAGAACATAAAAATCAACAGTTTCAAGCAGTCAACTTTATAGGGTCTGATTCCAATTTGATTTATACCGGTTTAAGTAAGAATCTCATTATATCTACATAATAACCCATCTTCCTGACAAGAAAGGCACCTAGGTGCCTTTGCAGGCCCAGGCTGCTCAGCACTTGCTGTGATCCTACAAAGAAATGTTAACTTGGCTATGCTGACTTATTCCAGCATTTGATTTATTTCAGCTGGCAATAAGAGGAGACAGAGTGTGTCTGTGAGAGGTGGAATTTGGCTTGGTAACTGTCAGGTGGGGAATGCCTTTGGTTTGTGGGTTACCTCATTATTAACAAAAAGTCTGCCACCATCCTCCACCTTCCCAGAGCCTTTGTTTGGGTGCAGAAGCCACAGAGCTGTATTCCAGCTTAAAGGCGGGCAGAGAGCATGGCAGTTCGGAAACGCAGAGGAGCTCTGCACTCACCTTCCAAATCAATTCACTGTTTGCATTCACACATTAATTGTTGTTTATATTTGCCTCTAATCTGCATATGTATTTTACATGATCCACTAAAAGTGTGCTTTTAAAATTAAAAGTAATCTTCAATTACTTCCAGCCGGTGTGTAGCCTGCCAATTAATTAGTTTGTGAGAAGTGTTTAGAAATTAGGCAATTGATACAGCAGAGTTCATACTGATGAGGCAGGAAATAAAAATGTCCTCAGGTAATATATGATTTTGTTCCTGTGTCCACAACAAAAGACTGAAGGGAACACACTAAAACTCAATTGGCGATTTTCAAGGGTGACAAAATGATGTTTCCTACATAATAGGTCTCCACAACTTGCAAGATAAGGCATTCCAAAATATGAGACTCTTAATGGCAACAATAAATCAGTCCTTGTTTTACAAGTTACAAATGCTTTTTAAGAGCTTTTTCCTAACAGTCTTTAGACTTCATAGCAGCTGTAATTAATGTTGACAGGAGCTGTTGTTTACTAATTTTTCATGTTTTGTAGCAAGAAAGATACATTGCTGATTTAAAAGTTATAGAGAAAGAAAGGAAATGCTTGTAGGAAAATACCTGGGTCATTAAGTTTGGTCACCTAAAAATACATTTTATAATTGTTCTGACAACTTCTCGTCTTCCTTCTTCAGACTGCCCCAAAAGTCTGACTGGAATTACTAGCACTGTTCTTCTAATTTCTAAACTTAAATATATTAATTCTAGTTTATACCCACTTGCTTTTGTGTCAACATTTTATCCTGAATTAATCAGGTAGGATTTTTTTCAGAAAAGACATAATTATATTGTGGTATTCAATAGCACAAGATGTTGGAAGTATAAAGGGATAAATTAGAAAATGCAGATTTACATAAGAAATATATAAGCTCAAAACCTGATCAGGAAGTCCATCAAAGACTATTAAAAATTCATATATAACTTTCTAAAGTTCCTGCACTTCAGAGAATGAAAAGTAGGAAAAAATACAATTCTGCACTTGTCAGTCCCTATATCATTGCCACAAGCATCCAATTCTAACTACTAGCAAAGAAAGGGCACTGGGACAGAAGATACCTGCAGACTATTCATAAAAAATATTTTCCATGTAAATATAAATCAAGCAAAAGCTGTCATACTTAGTCAAAGATTCTTTTCTGCTCAACTGTTTTCACTTTATCTAAATTACAAAAAAGAAAGCTCTTAACTCTAAGTATTGAAATATCTGAAGGTCTCCAGTGCAGTCACTGCTAGAATCTGTAGTGGAGTGCCATTTTACTTTAGAAGAAAACAAAGGATAACAGTGATTAAACATTTCCTCTGTTTTCTTTCAATGAATTCTTGAAAAAGCCCCTAGATATTAAATAAGAACAGCCAAAACCAGGTCCATGATGCAACTGTTCATAAACAAGGCCATAAATAGCAATCTTTTGATTAGCCTTGTCCATGTGAAAGAAGTTTTCCTTTAGATTAACTTTTTTGATAACTACACAGAACACTGTGACTTGACAGCACTCGGTGTGACAGTAACAATAAGACCAATCTTTGCTTCTAAATCATCCACTCTAAATGTATTGCCATGGGAACATTTATCCCTTTACCCCTTTTATGCTGAAATTTATTCCCTTGAACGTGTTCAGATACATAAGGCTGTTGGCTTGTATATTTTAAGAGCTGATGAGGAAGAGACTGGGGGGCCATAGGAAGAGAGAAAACATGCTTATATAGCCTGGAGCAATATGTTTATGTTTATGAAAATCCCCTCACAGTGAACTATGTCTCCTCTTGACTTAATTAGGCTTTCAGTGTTGCCCCTAAACTATGATCAAGCATAGATTTTTACCAAGTATCAAAACACATTACCATATGGAGTTAGCAGGCAAGCAGAAAGTCCTGCCAGAAAATTTTATCTCCTGACAGATATACTGCAGCAACATCTTCTTTATAATTCAACGGGAATTTATTCAGGCAACAGGTGCAATGGCAGCCTCTGAAAAACTGATGCCAGCTCACACGTCCAAAAAGCAGCACATGCTTCTCCAGAGACCAAGGAAAGCAAATGATTAGGCTGTTGGCAAGATTAAGGGCTAAAGGCTGTTTTCTCCTTTCAAAGAGTATGTTTTAATATGTTTAAATAACAGGATTTCAGTTGTTGTCACAGAAATCTAAATAGTAATCGTAGAAACACATAATGGTTTGAGTTGGAAGGGAACTTGTACATCCTCTAGTTCCAACCCATTCCACAGTGAGCAGAGACACCTTCCACCAGACCAAATGAACAACAAGGGCTCTCTAACTGCAGGTTTCAGACAGCATGTGTGATTTCAGCTGTAATCTGGAAACAGTACTGTCTCAGTTAGTTAAAGCAGCCGGGAC
>VZRE01008032.1:0-20489 GCA_013396775.1 Cephalopterus ornatus
GGGTCTAAAATCAAAACCACTACATATATCCTCTTCCTCTTGCTAGGCCTGTGAAATTCAGAGTGAGCAAGTTCATTTTCAGCAGTGGGATGAAGATGTCCATTCCTAGAAGTGGTAGTACACAGACGGATCACAAGAGGGCACAAAGAGGGTGTCCACCTGTTTAGTTATGACTAGATGCACATTTTGTTTGAGACAAATAATCCCCTACCTAGTAAGCATGTGCTGTGAAAGGTTCTAGGTACCTTGGCATTTTGGTACAGCAGGCAAAAATTTGGTAACAAACTGTGGAGAGTTACCCACACATTAAAACTATGAAACGTGATTTGGGATGTGGAAAGGGAACAGGAAGGTCTTCATTAGTTATTTCTTTAGGCAGTTAAAAAGTTTAATTGTTTAGGGTTAGTCATTCTGATATATTTGTTTGAAATCAGTTGATTGTCCTCAAATAGATGATTGTGTTTGTACATAGAAACTTCTGTAATTTGATAGAAAACTAAGGAAGACTGCTCTTCTGTCCTAGTTCCACCTGACCATTTGAACATGGAATGTATACCTGTAGTAAAATATTGTGGCTCTCAGGCTACACAAAGGAGCCGAAGTCCAATGGAATTCTGTCTTGCTCATTTGCTTTTGTGTTCTGTTTTGTTTTTACACAGATGTAGCTGACAATGAAGACTTTCTGCCTTTGGTGAAAACACCAACAGAAGCAGTGGGTTTAAAGGCAGCATCTTTGCCTGCACCCCAACCATCTACTGCTTTGCAGAACATCTCCCTTAAGCACCCTTGGACAGAGATACAGTAAGTGAATGAAGAGAACTGGAGTTCAGTTGACATGCTGGTCTGCCACTATGTGCCTTCCTTGCCTCTCATGGGTTGTTTGAAACAGGACTCCTGCCTAGGTGGAAGAACTGTGAATCAGCTTTTTAAGGACTTTCCAGGCTAAAGTAAACTTCGTGCCGGAGGGTGTTTCACATACCCTAGTTCCGATGCATTTCCCATCATCTGGTTCTCTTAGCAAAGATCCCAGTGGCAGACCTAGGACTTGGTTAAGGTTTCTTCAGCGTAGGCAGTGCCTTGCATGCCTGTGATGCATCTGCACAGCACTCATGGAAGGGCAAGTAGTCAGGTTGAGCTGGACTCAGTAGGTAGTGATAGAAACCCATTAGCACTTTCCAGTTGTTTCAAAGGACCTTGAATGTAGTGCATTCTCTAAAGCAGGAGCTTCAGGGAAAAGGTGCTTGAGCCTGTAATATGGCCTGACTGCACAGCTTGCTGCTCCTCCTCCTGGATTTCAAGTTACAAGCCTTGGGCACAAAAACAACCCCATCAATATCTCAGTAGGTATAATCACTTATTCACATATAAATGAAAATTTGTAAGTGGCCAAAGGTGTGGTAGGTAGCCAGCCACCTGCCAAATATTTTGAGTATCAAAGTCAGCTGTACTATTTTACAGGCTGTGTATTTTCTCCTACTCACTAATTTTTGATTCAAAGTAAAGCAAACATATCTCTGCCCCGCATCGCTTCAGCTCCCTAGCCTTGCTTTTGCGAGCCTGACTAGCAATTACCTCTTTTCAGCTCCCCTGGTTCTGTAAACATTTCTCCAGGCTCGCTCTCACTGTCAGGCTGGATCTTCATGAGTGTAACATGTCTGGATCCCTGAGCTCCTGCAGTCTGAGGGGAAAAACAAAGTGCAGCATGAGGTAGAGAAAAGCAGGAAAATTACATTAGATGAGTACTAACTGCAGACAACAGGGGTAGAAGGTCTGCTGATCTTACATGCCAGTATGTTCTCTGAGGTCAGCAATGTCTGTTCTGCTGTGGAGGCAGTAGCAAGGCAAAAGGAGAAGAGTAGCTTCATTTACAGTTAGGAAAGTAGCAGAGACTGAGTCTTTTGCAGACCTCAAAACAGGGGGCTTATTTTGTTTTAGCTGGTGAGCAGCACGTGAGGAGAAGGATAAAGACCTATATGCATACCTCTTTGCATAGGTTTCACAGAAAATACTTGTACATTTGTGGTTCTGTATGATTCTGTAAAGTTACCTCTTAGTGCTTTTGGCAGTATCTGATAACAGCAGCTGAAACAAACTGTTTCTGGGTCTGACTGCAAATTTGTCCCTGAATCTCTCTACTGCATTTAGTCTATTGACTTGGTTGTGGCAAGGTTATTTATTAAATGTGGTTTGGAACACATAACCCATGGCTGCTTCAAATGTGATCATTGTCCCAGTTTTGGCTGTGCTGTAGGTAGCTGAGCTTTTCTTGGCACCTTGGGATTTCTGCTGTGTGCTAAGGGAAGAGACGGAGAGAGGGAGGGAAGAAGAGAGTGGAGGGAGAGATGTTGTTGATCTACTGTTACCTTTGATCCCTCTGTTTCATCTGTTATCTATAGGGGTCAAGCACATGGGGAAAGATCATCTGATTTTACATTGCTGTGCTGGTACTGATTTTGTGGTGTCTTCCTGATTTACAGCAGTTTCAGCCTTGCTCCCCTCAGATTCACCAATGCTGTGAGGAGTTCACTTTCTCAGCACATGAAGAAGATAGGTTTTGGGAGGCAGAGTGGGAATTAAGGGGAGATAGAGGCATTGAATAGTTTGAATGTGCACTGACTAAAATGGTCATGACTTCTCCTGTTCACTAGCCTGTCTTGATCTCTTCTGTTTCAGAAACACTGTCTACAATATCTGTGGCTCCAAACAGCTCTGGGGGAACAATGAGAATGTCTTCAGCTTCGATGAATTCCAAGAGCATCCTGCTAACCTGGATGAGGAACAAGAGGCGGAAGTGGAGGCAGGGTGTGCAGGTGATTATTACTGAGCTGTGTGAGCTGGTCTGAGCATCATACCTTTTAGTAGGAATCAGGACTTAGCAGGAATGGGAAGGAGAGGGTGGCAAGTTGTCAAAGGATATGAAAACTCTTATCACATTGTCTCAAGTCTCTTCCTGTCTTGTTGCCACAAGACTGGCTCTTTCGGCTCTGCTTCAGGCTGCATATGTCTGTACCTTCTACCTCTCCAACCTTCTGCAGAGTCAAAAAAAAAAAAAAATCCATGGTACCAGAGATATTTCTTTGAGGTAGAATCGCTGCATAGGGAGAGGCTAAGCATAGCAGCTCCACTGCACACTTACCTCTTCATGGTGATAACTTGCATTTGCTGTGGGTAAGATGCATGAGCAGGGTGCAAAGTGGGTTAACAGGTACCATAAACTGCACAGCTTCATTTATTCTGGGTGTACCTGCGTCTGATCCCCACTGTTTCAGCTTCACTCCTGTGGATCCCAGCAGGTCAGTTTTCCTTGTCCTGTGTGTCAGCCTTCTCTGCAGAACTGTTGTGAGTCCCCCCCTAGCAAGATTTGGGAGTCCACAGTACCAAAGCAATTCTGTGTAAATTAAGCCTATCTCTCTTTAGTTAAGGAAGGGACCCTGGAGGATGGGAGGATGGAGCGCAGGCTGAACTGGATTAGGAAACCCAGGTGGAGGAACAGTGGCTTCCCAGGCTCACATGAAGAACTGTCCAGGGAGAGGAACCCAATGGATAAAGTGAGTGTCCTCCAGCAACAGATCCTGACGCTGACAGAGGAAGTCAAGTCACAGAAGGTACGTGTGGTGAAGAAACTGCTGCTTCTAAGGGCAGGGCGCTGAGGCTGGTTGCAGGGACTCCCTGTGTGTTGGTGTTAGGCTGAGATGTGCTCAGCAGGCTCTAATGGAACCACTTGAAGTTCCTGGTGTTACCACTTTGTGTGTACCTGATTGTGCCCAGCACAAGGGAAGGCCTTCAGCCATTACTAGGAAGTGCAGCCAGCTAGAGAGGGAGGGAAAATAAATCTAAGTATGCTCTACTGGTGTCTTGCTTGTGCATCTCTATTGCTTACTGAATGTATGAACTACAGTGCTGAATAGGTACTGTGACACTGGCAAGAACTGTCAGGTGGAGTCATGCTGTTAACAAGTCATTTTGAACAGTGATCCACCATTAAGATGTGATTTGACTAGAGAAGTCAGGACATGACTCACTGCAAGGGCTGTCTCTCATGAATGATACTGTTCTTCACAAACAGGGAGCAATGTCAGGTTCTCCACTAATGATATTGGTAGTAATTCCAGCAGAAGAGACAGGAGAGCCAGGTCCCACGTTGGGCGGTCAATTTCGTCCTTGATTTGCTTTTTGAAGTGTCTGAGATGGCAAAGCCTGAATCAGCAACATGTCGCTGGGGCAAGGTTTCATGCCTTCAAATAGGATAGAGTGAGGGAGGACTCTGGTAGAGGGAAGATTAAAATGGATACTGAATTACCTCCTGGTAGCACAGGAGGATGCAGACTGCATTATTTCCCTCCCATTTTAGCACACCGCTGACCAGATCTCCAGGTTCTCTGCTGTGCCTCCTAAGAATGATTGTAGGAAAGCCAGAATTCAGACAGTGTGAGCAGCAGCTTCTCTGATACAATCCACATAAAGTCAAGTCATCTGTGACCTGCTGCAGAGACCTTTTAGGCACAGCTCTGTGAGCAGAACTTCTCTATGGTGTCTATGTGGTTTTAAGATTTCTGCCTTCAGTTTTCCTTCTGAAAGGAGTCAATTTCAAGATCTTGAGGACCTTTCACTGTTGGGTCTGTTCTGTCTGTGCAGCCATTGCCCTGGGCAGCACTGTGATGTGATGACTTTGCATTCCCTTTCCAGGAGCTGGTTAAACTTCTTCACAAAGCTCTGGAGGCAGCCCAGCAGGAGAAGCGAGTATCTAGCATGTATCTCACTGCAGCAGAAGATAAGGACAGGCTGGAGCTGGTGCGCCACAAAGTGAGACAAATCACAGACCTGACTAGTCGACTGGAAGCTCTTGAACAAGAAAAGAAGGAACTGGAGCAGATACTGACTCTGAGAGACAGCCACATCCAGGAACTCAAGGAACATGTGCAGCTTCTGATGGAAAAGAACCACGCCAAACAGGAAGTCATCATGGCCCTGACAGAACAGATGGCCCGAGAGCTGTCTGACCCCCTGCAAGAAGACAACACTGTCACTGCAGAGACATTGTATAAGCAGCAGGAGGAGATTGAGCACCTGAAGGTGTGTGAGATGGCACAGGTCTTTTGGGGGCTCCCATTTCTGTGCCCTCAGGTTCAGTGGGAGGGTGTTTCTTGTAGCAAGCACAGAATATGCTTCTGCTGGTTGTTCCATCTGCCTCCAAAGGAGGAAGGCTGGAAAGGGCTCACCTGATGCCAGTAGGGTGCTGAAAAAGCATCTGGGTCAGTTTCAGCTTCAGCTCAGAACCTGTTTTAAAAAAAAAAGAAACAAAACCAAAAACCAGAAACAAATCGACCAACCATATGAAACCCAAAAAAAAGCACCTATATTCTTCATCTTTTTAGATGCTTCTCTAGCTTTATATGACCTGGATGTCTCTGTGTTTTTTAAGCACATACATGCGTTTAGCATTTTCAAGTGTCTTGATGATGCATGACATTCCTATTTAATATTGTGCCTTGGTTTTCTTGGTAGGCAATATTTGTCCTGGGGAGTCCTATCTGCTCCCCAGAACACAAAACTTTTGAGATACTTTATTGTCCTTAACATAATCTGATGTCCCTGAAGTGGGAGGGATTTTAAGCCCCCCAAGAACTCTCCTTGTGTGACTGTTTTGCTTCCTGGCAGGATGATATAGATGCGTACAAAACCCAGAACCAATTTCTCAATTCAGAGATCCACCAGGTTACTCGACTCTGGACAAGTGTTGCTGAGAATGAAAAAGCCCTTCTGATGAAGGTAAGGCAAAATGACCTTTTTCCTTTGGTGTGAACTGTTACTGATTTATTTTCAGAGTTGGCACTAGAATGGATTTTGATCCACCAGGAGTAAGCTTTCTTCCCAATGTCTTTTTTTAGTGTGACCTATTTTCTGTTTTGTGTTGTTCCCAAATTAGAGATTATGATTTTCATTCTTCAGTAGAAGTAAAATACCTGCAAAGATCAGTCTTAAGGGTGCTGAAACTTAACCCAGATTCCTGCATTTCAGCTATGCTTTTAGATACAAATGAAAAAAGCAACACTGTGTAGACAATCATAAGTTTCCTGAGAGCTGACAGACTGGAGTCTGGGCTCCGTTGTCACGTGGCAGCAGTCTTCAGGTCCTGCAGTTAAATCAGAGTTTTTATATTTTTCTTAAGTTTTATTTTTATTTCTAGCCTTGTAAGTGTACATAACCTGGTTATTCTCAGACTTGTCTAATCCTACCTTCTGGTCCTGAACCACTTCCAGGGCTGGTGGTGTGTGCTGGTGTTTGTTCTGTGGGTTTTGCTGAGGTTTTACTTTCTTGGGTTTTAAGGTATTGTCATGAATGAATGTTTTAGGTTGCTTAGAGAATCACTGGCAAAGCTATCGGCTAAAGCAGGTTTAGTATTAAAGTGAAAGCATGACAAAGTTTCTTGGCAAGGCTTGCTCTACTACTTACTGGATGGTTAAAGCACACAGAGGAAAAATAATACTAAAACCTAAAATCGATAAATCTAAAATTAGAATCAGTCAAAAATGATCTGCGTGGAGGCTGGAGATGGAAAAGTGTGAGGATGGGAAAGGATAAGGATAAGAGAAATAAGGGAGACTCTCCCATTGTGTCATGATGTTCATCATGGACCCCTTGCCAAACTGAGCCCTGAACTTGAGTAACAGTTTAGGCCTAAAGATTTAATAGCATTAAACTTAGCAGCACTTAATCAATAGTTTAGTTTAACCAGTTTAACAAAAGGTTCATATAGAATTTACTATAGCAGAACAGTATCCCACTTGTAGGCCTAACATACAAATCCATGGTACTTACCAATCTAGGAGAGCAACATTCATAGTGCACGTGCTGTAGCATATTCCCACTCGCACCCACACAGACCTATGGAGTATGTACAAAGTATATAACTGGGAAAATGTCCCCTTGAGTTCAGAGAAGTACTCACATTGGATGACTTTGCATCTTCTCAACAGGCAAAGAGTGGAGCCTCAAGGACTGGGGGCATCAGCCAAGGATCTGTGGTCAATGTTTGGTGGTGGTCCTCCAAGTACAGCAAACTTGACAGTTCTCTGGCTCTGAGAGGTGTTGCACTCAGAGGGAGGTTGCTGGTCACAGCCCACTGTGGTTGGGGAGAGCTCAAAGGGTCTCTCACGAAGGGTCTCAGGAGAGAGGGCTTTAGTTATGGTAATTTTCCATCCTGGCTGCAATTTGGGCTGGTAACTTTCTTTGAAAGTTTGGTAACAAAAACGTTATTCCACTTGGGTTGTTCCACTTGGGTTTGCAAGAAAAGTAAGTTTCCAGTGCTGTTCATTAGAAACCAGGAGCTTGTTAGACAGCAGAAATTCCTGGGGGCAGACAGTGTTTCTGATAATCTCAAGAGATGCTTAGCCCAGGTCCTGTTTATCAAGGCTGAAGCCTAATGAGCATTTCTGAGATCATAGTGTGGCCTGAGTTGGGGGGTGCACCACAACAGATATGTCTCCACAGTTGTGGATTCTGGAACCAGGCAAAAAGCTGCTTCTGAAGTGTTATTGCTAGTCCTATATCTGTTTGCTTTCTAGTTCTTTTTCTAATTTCTTTCTATAAACCCTGCCTGCCTCCTAACCTACTGCCCTCTCTGATTCTGAAAGGGCTGTAACCTTCAGAAAGGAAATAATCAGACCAGACCAGCATGCTCTGTGTGAGGCAACATGCTGATTAAAGTGGTAGTATGAAAGTCTCCCATGCTTCTTCCTGTCCCCTCTATATGCAACCTAATTCTCTCTGTGGTTTCTGTTTCATTCTTGTTTTCAACTGCTGCTTCCCACTGAACAGGAGTCGTCACTGAGCTTCCTTTGAGACACTGGGTGAGTCTTGTCACCTCTGTGGCCTCAGTCCCCCACTTTTGGAGTGGGCCAACAGTCATGATTCATTTTTTCTGCTTTGTGTGCCCAGGAGTATGGTGGTGGCAAGTACTGTCCTGGTGTTTGAACTCAGCTAGGCTTCCTGTGCTTGAGAAACAATGTGTACCAGTGCCATGCGACTGGGGATGCTGAGGGGCAGGTGGCACCTGGTCTGTGGTGCTGCCATGTGTCCTGAAAATGGGGCACTTATAGCTCAATCTCAGGAGTGATGTGCTTTGTTGGGACACAGCTCAGCGTGCTGTACAGAACTTGTATGAGGGGCAGGGAAAAAGACTGCAGAGAATTGAGATGCAGTGGTTGCTCTTGGATTGTGTTCTGAGTTGAGCTGGCTGGAATATGGCCACCCACTGATGTAATGCAGTAGCTAAAGTAGGTGAAGAAGGAGTAGGTCTCCCACTCAATAAGCAACTTCTGTTGCATGCTAGTCCTGCAGCATGTGCTTGTTGATAGACCAAGGTGATTCAGTCACATCTGGAATTCCACTGACTGTAGAAAACTACTGAATGTGTTTTCTGGGGCTTTGCTGTTCAGGAGTCTTTGCTTATGTGCAGACCAGACCAGTAGAGAGCAGTGGCAATGGAGGAAGAACTGCCACTGAGCCAGCTCTTTCCTTCTTGTTTCCCCATCAGTGTGCCTGCCTGCAAGCAAGAAACTGCCAGATGGAGAGCAAATACCTGACAGTCTTGCGGAAGCTGCAGGAGGCTGTGCCTGACCTGCCCAGCTCCCATGCTGAGTTGGTGAAGAATCTCATCCAGGAATCACTCCAGTGGGATGTGAAGGAAGAAGCAGAAGAAGGTTTTAACTTGAACCCTGTAAGGTAAGAGTCAAGAGCTTGGAAATATTAACACCCTTGTAGAAACCTGTCTACAAAGGGGAATGTGCAGGCAAGAGAGATCTGGGAACATTTTTATAGCAGGGACTTGGAGCCACGACATAGCAGAGAAAGTTGGGGAAGTTTGGAGACTATGAATATCTGATAGCAGCATATCATCATAGGTAGGGGAAGTTAAAGATGGTACAATTAAACTTTTCTTGGCAGTGGCAGATAGTATGGCAAGTGATGACAGCCGTGGATTGCTCGGGAGGTAAACAGTGGACATGAGGATGAACTTTCTCTGTAGGAGAGGACGCAACCTGATAGTTGGGGCATCTCTGTCCTTAGGGGTTTTCTACTCCCAGCCATACAAAGGCAGCATTGTCCTGTGCTAATCCTGGGGATAGCCTTGCAGTGAAGGCGGGCTGCACTAGAAACTTCCAGGAGAGCCTTGCCACCAGCACTGCTGGGGTCCCTACACGTATTTATGTGTTCCTGCCCAGTCAGTGCTCCTGTTCCGTAGCCGTGTCCATTTTATCTGTTTGGTCAGTCTCACAGGCTCTCCAGGTAGCTTTGGAGATGAGACCTCTAGGCCAGGCTTGGTCTCTCTGTCAAGAATATGATGATACCTTACAAGTATCCCACCCTGTGGATGGATGGTGTGCAAACCCTCAACAAGCTGTACTATCAGCACTCCTGGTGTGTTCCAGTCGGTAGGAGATTTTCATTGTGTGCCAGGAGACATCAGAAGGGACTGTCGATCTCTGTTCTTTGGTCTAATGCCCTAGGACATGGTAGGGAGAAGGTACATGGGGTGAGCTAGATACTCCCTTAGGGGCTGGGGAGCTGGTGAGAGACGTCTGATGAGGCTGTGCCGCAGCTCAGGGCAAAGTTACACTTGAATTTCAGTATGTATGCCATTGCTGCAGGCTCCCATTTATCCTCAAGGCTCTGAGACAGTGGGCATGGCAGGCTGTCACATGCTGCTGCCAAGGAAGTGAAGGAGCCCTGTGCTTGGTGATGGGAACCTGGCAGCAGGCTGTAGTTGGCATGAGCCCAAGCAGTGCCCTTGACACAGATACTAGCACTGTCATTTGAACTAACCACTGCCTTGTGTTCCTCCAGTGAGTATGATGAGTATGGGTTTATGACTGTACCTGACTATGAAATTGAGGACTGGAAACTTCTGGCCAAAATCCAAGCCCTGGAGATAAAGTCCAACAAACTGCGGAGCCAGGAAATTGTGGAGAAGCCCCTCCGTGACAGGTGGAACAGCATTGGAGAGCTGAACCCCTCTGCAGAGCTGAAGAGCCTGATCCGCAGTGGCATTCCAGTGGAGCATCGGCAGCGGGTATGGAGGTGGATTGTCAGCCGGCACTGCAGCCGCCTGCCTGACCACTACCAGCAGCTGCTGCAGCAGAGCAGGAGCACTGAGCACCCTGCCTGCCGCCAGATCGAGCTCGACCTGCCCCGCACGCTGACCAACAACAAGCATTTTTCCTCTCCTACCTCCCAGCTCATTCCGAAGCTCCGGAGGGTATTGTTGGCATTTTCCTGGCACAATCCTGCCATTGGATACTGCCAGGGACTGAACAGGTGAGAAGCCAGGTATGCTGCTACTTCATGGAATAGCACTGAAAAGGTGTAGACACATACTCTAGGCTGTGATTCTTGCCTCTCTGGAGTTCTGTCCTGGCTCTATGTATTTTCCTGCAGAATTCTGTATTTGGAGTCTTTTTTTCATCCAGTGTTGTTGCTGGGATCCAGCAAGCAGCAGGATGCACTCTTGTTTAGCATCTCTGTAGTTACAGAATAGGAGGGAACAGCTATAGGAGGTAGAGTGAGGCAGTCCCAGAATAACAGCATGAGGCTGGGGCTAATTTTTAAGTTGTAATGTACTCAGCAGAACACCTTGGTGATTCCTCTCTTTGCTGAGAAAAGTTGAAGGAAATGTTGCGAAGTGTTAAGATACAAGGGAATTGCAGCAAATGACTCGAGGAGAGGCTGAGGAAACTGGGGTGGTTCTTTCTGGAGAAGAGAAAGTTCAGGGAATCTAAAAGCTTCTTTCACTTCCCAAAGAAGGCTATGAGAAAGATAAACACAGACTTAGAATGGTGCTACCAAGTAAAAATTGGACCAGGCACAAGCTTCAGGAAGGGAATCTCTAGTTGGAGCTTTTCTCATGAGGAATGTCTATGTAAGCTATTTCTGTTGTTCTTTGTGTGGTCTTCAGAAAGACATTTTCCACTCCAGAGAACCCTTGATATTAGATACTATCTTTCCAGTCTGTCTGAAAGGGGTAAATTGGAGCTAAAGGAGCTAAGGGCTGTAAAGGAATGTATGGGAAGGTGAACTACATCACATACGGAGTACCTCTGAGTGAGCTCTTTCCTGTATTGAAATAGCCAAAATCAACACATTACTAACTTCAGCAGATTTACAGAAAATTCCATTAGGTGGGAAACCTAGCTTTGTCACACCAGTTCCCTATTTTCTGACAGAGGCACATGGGAAAGGAAATCACGGCCCTGTGGTTCCTTCAGAAACATGCAGAACAGATCACTTGTCTCTCTGTCAAGCTGTCCTGACACATTGGATATTTTGGACACTGATGGACTGAAGACATGCCAAAAAGAGTCTTGTATTCTTCAGTTCACGTGCTGGCTCATGACACCTCCTCTAGTGTTGTATTGCTTCACTATGTCTTGTCCGTCACAGGTTGGCAGCTGTTGCTCTCCTGGTCCTGGAAGATGAGGAAAGTGCTTTCTGGTGTCTAGTCCATATTGTGGAGAACCTAATGCCAGCAGACTACTACAGTGACACACTGATAACATCACAGGTGAGCTGTGCACCCTCACACTTGCTTGGACTCTCATACAGTGATTTACAGTAAAGGTTTAAAAGTGAGCAGTCAACCTGCAGTGTGTTTGATTTCTCATGGGACAGTGATACCACTTTGCAATCCTTTCTATTGCAGAGGTGTTGCAGACTTCAGAATACAAAAGTGCAAGCAGAATTGATCCCCAGCACTAGGAAATTGGGTAGCACTCCTTGAAGGTCAACTTAGTCAGAAGGAAGGTGCCCATTAATTGGAGTTACTTGTTTTAAGGAGGGCTTAGTAGAGTTGAAGCAGCAAACTTTGACATATGTACAACTAAGTATGAACAAGGCACCATTCTGCAGCCCTTCAGATACCTTTTTTGAAACTGCATTCTATCTTTGGAGTGCTGTGTGCAGGTGGATGAAAATACTGAGATTTTTATATTCACTGTACTTGCCTCAGTTCATGATCAGAGACAGTGTGTGTTCTTGCTTTGGGGCTCCCTGCAGATCAGAAAGCCCTCTGGCCATTTGATTTCAAATGTTGTATTGTGAGTAACTTGCCCACCTGCTCCAAAGTCACTGGATTTCAAAGTTTTCAGGATGTCTTGTTTCAGATATACTACATGTACTCCCAGGCAGACACAGAGACAAGATAAATTCCATATAGTTTAATGGAACTGTAACTGTGTGCCCATGGCACCCACACCCATCAGTGCCCAGCCTGGTGAGCCTGGTCATGACCTTGGGGTCTTCACAGTGTGTGGTCCTTTCAGAAAGAAGAGGGTTTTATCTGTGGGCCCACAGTAGATGAGGCTTCAAGCGTCAGTAGCTGAGAGTGACTGATTGTGCCACTGAATTCATTGACTAGTGTTTACTGGGACTGTGGTGTACTCGTGGAAAGGCCAACCCACAGACTGGGGAAGTGGCCAAATCACTGTGCAGATAGCAAAATGTCTATCCAGAGCAGATTGTGTTAGCGGTGAGATTTAACAAAGAGCACTCAATATTCGACAGATAGGGATTAACAGGGAAAATATGGCATACTGAAGAGGCTCCCCTACATTTGGTAAGAAAACAGTGCCAGCTGAGAGAGTCTTTTTTTAGAAAGACTTCCTGAACTCATGGTTGGTCTCTGAAAGTATAGCCAAGATCCATATAAAGAGGAAAGTCTAGGGTGATACTTTGTGGATTGGCTTGTTCCAGCTTTGAGTTGGCTGGAAAACTTAAGGTTCTTTTAAATTTTGAAGACAAAGCATATTACCTCATCAGGTTTGTACCATAGTGCCACAGTCAGGTGGGCTGACACAGCTAGGGCAGCAGTACGGTATGGCACAAGGAAAGACCGAACCATGGTCCTGCTCCTTAGCACTTATCCTCAAGAAACCACAGCTCTGCTGACATGAAGCCTTTATAAACCTGTATCAAGGATCTCACCAAGTACATTCTGTGTTTTGGCTCATGCAGCCAGAAGCAGAGCACAGGCAGTACTTGGACCACAAAGAGACGCCAATTGAGTTCACGTCCTGCTTGTAAAGTCAAAGGCATTCTAGGTGTTCATTCTGTTGGGCCATTCAGACCAGGGCAGGTTTTAATCCCTGTCATTCAACTGGATGCTCATAATGTCACAGAAAATCCCAGGAAGACTGGTGCAGGAAGATGTGGCAGCATTTTCCTTCTAGACTTTGATATTAGGAAGGAATTATGATCCTTATGAGTGAGAAAAATGCGTGTATCTCTGCTTGTATCTTAGCCTTTTTTCAGCTCCACACCTTGCACTGGCTGCAGTGTACAAGTAATTTTGAGGGGTTGAGAGTCAAAGGATGCTCTGCTCTTCCTGGGGTGTGGTTCACTAGAAGGCAGCACCAGTGATGACCCCAACATGCAAGGGCCACTGTCCTGTTGCACCACTCCTCCTTCAATACTAGGGCTGCTCTTGGCTAGGGCTTAGTTGTTTTCTTTTTTGTCAATTTTAGGTAGATCAGAGAGTCTTCAAAGACTTCCTGTCAGAGAAGCTGCCTCGCCTCATGGCTCATTTTGAGCAGTTTCAGATTGATGTGTCACTCATCACCTTCAACTGGTTTCTGGTGGCCTTTGTGGACAGCCTGGTCAGTGACATCCTCCTGCGAGTGTGGGATGCCTTCTTGTACGAGGGAACTAAGGTACAACTCTCAGTCTAGGCCTCCCTCACATCTGCACCACCTCTGTGATGCGATGGCAGGGTGATGGACGTATGTATGTATCAAAGAGATGTGAGATTGAACCCCTTGTCCTATCCTGCCTGTTTGGCGGCATGCCTTGATGTCTCTCAGTCTCCTGTGTTGTCTGTGTATTTGCTGCCAGGAGGCAGACCTAGTCCCTGATACCGTGCAGAGTATCCTTGGCCCTTTTTAGCAGGCAGTTGTGCTACCAAACAGCTCTCTGATAGGCCATGGCATCTCCTGTTCTGTGACCTGGACACAACTAGTAGTATGACAGATACGGGGAGCGTAAGATAAGATAGGCAGTTAGCATCTGTAAATGTGAGTCCTGCATTGCTCCTGTGCATAGGGAGAACTGGAGACCCCTTGTGAAATCTCTATGGTGTCCTTTTGTAGGTCCTGGTATTCTCTGGGGCTGTAAATGAGCTTACAGTGGGTCATTCTCCTGAAATTTGCTCTGTACCTCTTTAGGCCTGCCTGTTGAGAGCAGGAGTATCCCAGGGTCAAGCCTATGCTGCAGTGCTGTGTGCCTGACCCCATCTTTCATGCCAGCAGGGCCTGGTCCCTCAGCTGCTTAAAACTGGTCAACTCAAACACATTTCAACCCTCCAGGTCATCTTCCGCTATGCTCTTGCGATATTTAAATACAACGAGGAGGAAATCCTGAGAATTCATGACAGTGTGGAGATCTACCAGTACCTACGCTTTTTCACGAGAATGATCATGGATGGCAGGTAGGACTGTGAGTTGTAGACAACCTTCCATCCTGTATTTGTACCTCCTTGCCTGTTAGGTCAGCCCAACAATAATTGTGACTGATCTATTAAGAGAGATGTATGTGCATTGAGAGATCCATGGGACATGGATCAGTTTGTCTCTTTTTGACTTTCCCTTCCTGGCATTGCTTAAAATACTTTTGGCCCAGGCAAAGGCATGCTACAGCAGAGCAAGCCACAAATTCTGTGTCAGCCTCCTTTTTGTAGCAACTGGAACTTGTGCTACTGCTTGCTGCGTTTCACTCAGCTGTAGTTAGGGTATTTGGGTACACAGCACAACTCACAACCTTTAATGGCAACGTGTCTGAGGTGAAGATTTCCATGTTCAGAAGAGCTCAGCATCAGGAATATTCCTCCCTGAGAGGCCATCAGAATTGGCATCTGATCCACTGTCTTTTGACTGGTGGCTGCACACTGGTACCTTTAAAATCTAGTGTGGTATAGTGTGTTTAAAGTATTGCTTGGATTGGTGTGAGATAAAATTGCCTGTGATTCCTTTAAGCCTCTGCTGCTTGGTGACTTTTGAGCCCAGAGAGCTGAAGTGTGAGGCCCTACTCTTTGCCTACCCTGGGATGCCTTTGGTGTATTTGTTACCTTGTGTTACCAGTTGTCTAGACCTGTGTTTTCTATCTTAGGAAGCTGATGAACATCGCCTTCAATGACTTAAACCCCTTCCCCATGAAACTGCTGAGGAATCGTCGGTCAATGCACAGAGAAGAGCTGGAGGCGGAGCTGTGCGAACTGGAACAGATCAAGGCAGCCTATGTAAAACAGAGAGCGGAGCAAGGGCCTCAGGATCCAAAGGAGGTTGCTAGTGAAGAGGAAGAAGAGATTTAGCAAAAACAGAGTTGGTCATCACTTCCCTCCCATCTTGCAGAAGGTCATCAGTAGGAACTGTATGTAAGAGATGGACCAGAGGGGGAAGGGTGGTCACAACAGGAGCTCATCTGCCCCAGGAAGCAAGGCTGTAGTTACATGACCATCTGGGGACAAAGTCAGACTTTGCAATAGATTGGAAGGTGTCAGAGGAGTTTTATTCTCTTCTGTACTTCTACCCATTAAGCCTACCCTGTCTAGTACAGTTCAGGATTACAGCTGAGGGTGCATAGGAAATATCAGTTGTTGTACCATGACTGGAATTGACACAGTGCAAAAGACCCAACCAGGCAGGGCTTTTCTGCATCTTTTCAATGGAGGCTTGAGTGAGATCTTTATGTACAAGTAAAATCACTGGACATAATGAACCGAGAACCCTCCCTCATTGGTACCTAAAGCTTCTGAATTGGTTAGAAAGAAAACCTGCTCTTTGAAGGCAGGGTGCCTTCAGTGGCCAGCCTTCCAGGAGAGCGTGTGTTTAACATTGCAGTTACTGAGTCAAGGCACTGTGTCCAGATAAGTGTTGGGTCTGAGGAACTCCTGGAAGCTGGAGCACATCACCCCATGGGATTCAGGCTCAGACATGGGAAATGGGTTGTGGGACAGTGGAGTTATCTCTCCAGTTTGGTTCCCGTGGAGATCCATGGGAGCACAAGATGTGTCTCCCTGTTTGGCTGGGAAATGCTGGGAGCTATCTCTCCTCTTTGTTTAGTTTTGAGCAGAGCCATCTGTGGATCGGCCTGACCCTGGCTGCACTCTTCATCTCAGTGTGAAACCAACCATAGCCTGGCTTCAGACAGGGCCTAATGTTACAGAGTCTTTTACAGGGGATGACTGGATCTCCTGATGGCCTCACACTTGGCCAGGATGAGTGCGTGGCCATCTCTCTCTGCTCCACAGTTACAGGTTTCCTCTCCAGATATCCCTGTCTCTGACTCCTATACATAGTGGAGGGATAAGGACTTTTTTGTAGGAGTTTTACCATATTGAAGGTGTTTTACCCATGGCTTATGGCACTCTGGAGTAAACCTGCAAACCACAGGGACTAGATCATGCAAGATGACCTGATATTCTTTAGAAAAATCATTCATTTCCCCTGAACCCAGGTCTAGTACACAGGGATGCCCTGTCTGCCTTTGGGAGTGGGGTCTGATAGCCTTCTCCCTTGCCTCCCAGGCTTGCCCATCCCTGGGCTGGATGCCCTGCCTGTGCAGCTCAGTCCTCCACAGAGACAGGATGAGTCAAGTGCTTTAGATAAATACAACTTTTCTCTAACACAATGCCAGATCCTGCAGTCCCACTTTTCTGCTGAGCGGTGCTTTATTCCAGGTGTGCCTGCAGTGCTGGCACTGACAGCATGCAGCAGACCCTGCTGTAATGGGAGCTCTGCTCTATGTTTTTAGGCTGATGTTGAACCCAAGTGGATTATGCCTCCTTTAAACATCTTGTGGTTGACAACCCAAACCTTCAAGCTGTCAGTGCTTGCAGAGGAAGGGAGAAGAGGCATTCATAGCCCATAGCGTTCTCAGCTTGGTGCCACAGACTCTGGTGGAAACAGCACCAGCCTCTATTCACTTGAGATCATGATCTGCCTCAGCTCTGCTTAGGCACAACTGGACAAGTCAGCCAGCTTCAGTGAATTGTAGAAGACTGGGAGAGAACTGTGGAGGCCAACCACACAGTATGGAAGTAATCAAAGTAGAAATGAGGTTTTGGGAAGAGTGGATAGATCCCATGCATGTCACTGAGAGCTGCACACATTGGAAGTGTGGGATGAGAAGAAAATGTTACTAGAATCTTAACGCAGTATCTCAAAAAATGCACTTACGCCACCTAGCTAAGGTAGCCTGAAAGGCAGAAGGTTTTTCCTAACAGAGGGTACTGCTAATCTAATTTACTCATACTGTTATGTGCATGGGTGTGCACAAATGCAGATTTTTTGCTACTGCTACAGACATTATCTTTTAAATCAGGACCATGAAAATTACAAGTTTACTTAAAATTTTATTTTTCCTAGAGCTTTCTGCAACAGCTTAAAAATCTTTCCTCCCAATTCGCCCTTATGTTTATTAAAAAAAGTATTTGAAACATGTATTATTAGACCAAACCGTAGGGGGATGTATCTCTATGGTATATAATGAACTTTGTGTGGTATATAATGACCTGTTAAAAAATAAACTCCTCTGAAGTAGACATGAGAACCAAGGTGTTGTCTCTGGTGGGGAATTCTGAAAATAATTTTTAATTGAAATCAGAAGGGAAGGGCATCTCAGGGCTTTTACAAGTTTCTTTTCTTGTGTTTTCTTGGTTTTGCTTCACATGTTATTTGCTAAGGGCTGTTTCCTCTGGTCATGTTGCTAACTACTCACTTATCATGCACTGGGGTCATTCTTTACTAAAACGTGGTGGATGCAGGAATATCTGCAAATCCTCTCTAGACCTGCACCTTGCCACCAAGCATGCATGTCCTCGTGGGCCCTATTCTACTTCCTTTGTGCTTCACAAACTTTAGGGGTACCAAAAAGCACTGAACTTGGGTCACAAGATGCCAGCTGGGCCCAGAGGTTAGGTTTGTCTAATGCAAATCCCTGAGGCCTCTGTAAGACCTGCAGTGAGTATCAGTCACTGTCAGGGGTGCTTTGAACAGAGGTTGTCTCTTCATGAAGTGCCCAAGGATGATTTCTGCTGCCGCTGCCAATTGTTGTGGCTGGGAAACAGTTTGACATGGTTGTGCAGACCAGCAGCTCCTCCTGCCTGCGCTGGCACCTGTGGATAAACCAGGTAACTTTCTACCCAGCACCTCTCTTTGGTGAGTTTTGCTGTATGCATGACAGTACTTGTTAAATTAAGCTTTCTGTCTCTGCATTAATTTAAACCTTGGGATACCAGCTCCAACATTAAAAAGGATGGTTTTGATTTCCACACCCACCCTCTTCCTCAGAATATGCCATTGATCTGTAGTTCACCTTGTTGCAGGACCTTGGGGCCACCTAGAGTTTATGGGGTTTGAGAGGATAAATTGGTGGAGGGTGGCCAAACACACAGCCACTGCTGGCTGAGCAAGTCCCTGAGCTGCAAACAGGTAGAGGCCATGAGGCTTCCCTTCTTCACCCCTTTTTGGCCCTGGGTGTGGTGTTGGGCTGGCAGGATCTATACCTTTATATGCTGCAGCTCAGCCCTTGCATATAAAAGCACTAGTGCTCACATGAATGGGACTTGCTCACAACTTGCTCATGACTAGCACAGCCAGGTGCCTACTGTGGACAGGGCTGCAAGCAGCAGAAATCTTTCCCCCCCAGTAACCTCAAACAAAGACATCTTTGTCCCCAGTCAGTCCTGCATGCTGTCTTCTACAGCTCAAACAGGGCTGGAGTAAAATACATGTGAAAGGAAGCACTCGACAGTGCATCAGCACCTGACCTGTCTTGTACTTCTCCATGGTGAAGATGTGAGCCTATGCTGCAAGTGTCCTGAGGGGTTCCAGAAGTCACCTCAGTACCTGTAGGCAGAGTAGGCTCAGGACAGCTGCTGCACAAGCAGCCACGATTCATACCCATAGCTGGATTACTTGCTGTGCTCCATCCATGGACATTGCTTCTCAACAGCTGCCTGGTGGTGTATCTGTGCAAGTGCCTCAGTCTCCTGGGATGTCCTAGCCTGACACCTGGCAGCAAGGCATGAAGATTACTCTTGGGGAAGGCTGGTTGATTCTGAAATTCTGCTCAACACCTTTGAAGAATTTGGTGTATCTACTCTTGTCAAGGGCATGATTTTCCTTCTGTGGAAGAAAAATGCCCTGAGGGGCATGACTTCACATGTGCAGTCTACTCTTCTACTAGAGTTGGGGTCTCTAGTGAGAATGTAGTCACTGGGTCAATGGTCACTATCTCCTGTTGCTGGGATTACCTTTCAGCTAAGGACACAATTCTTGCCTCACTCTTTTAGCACTGTCAGCAGATCTCACTGCTCCACTGATTTCAATCCCTGTTGTCTTGCCTGTTGTTTCCTCCGTTGGTTTGGTTCAGAGTGTTTTAAATTCCCTCTGTCTTTGCCTAAGTCTGTCTCAGGTTGATACACAGCTCCTTGGTAAATAGTCCTTTGTCTCGAGTTACAAACTTGTAACAGCATCTGAGCTATCGTTTGGGCATGTTTGATTTTCTGCTTGATCCCTTACACTAATCTGCAGCATTTCACTTACAGAGGACAATGAGTGTCACAATCTTGTCACAGCTGCTGGCTCAGTCCAGAGCTGCCTCTGCGGCCCATGACTGTTGGGACTAAAGCATGGAAACAAATCAGTGGTCTCAGGCTTCGATGACTGGACAGGACCAGAGTAATTAGCTGAGAGGGTGACCTGGCTAAGGAAATCTTCTCTGCCCTTTGATCTTGGGCATTGCTGTCTCCTTGCGAAGTTCCTCACCCAGGGTACGAGGGAGGTTTGTAGTGCTGCCAAGATACCAGCTGCCCCCAAAGTCTGAGTGTGAGCTCTGAAGACATGAGAAGCTTTCTAAGGACCCTTGCCACCAGTGAAGGCCCTGCAGCTTTGGGCCGGTGTCTCTCCATCTGCCAAGGTCTGCCAGAGGCTGCCATCTAAGGCTGCCACACTAATACATGTTCCAGGGGTGTGTGCAGTGTTCGGGATATTCAGGACCTGGTGGTTGCACGAAGGACACGGCACAGTGTGCCCATCTCCTCAGATGCCTTCGGAGCCAATGCAAGGCCTCTCTGCAGGCAATGGCAAAGTCATGATGCTGTCAGGACGATCTTGTAGGAGGAACATGCACCCAGCCCTCACCTTGTGCCTCCGGCCGCAGACTCGGGGGCCCTCCCTGCAACGGGGATGTTGACGGTGAATGGCGCCCGTCGGCCTGGGCGGGCCGGCTCCCAATGCCGGGGTAGGGAAAGCCGCCCGCGCACCTTGCAGTGGTTGCGGAGGGGCTCTCCCCGCGGCATCACAAGCGCAACCCCCACGCCGCCCACAGCAGGCTGCGCCCGGGGGCCGGGCCCGTCCGCGGACCGGCCCTGCCCAGGAAGGCCCTCCGGAGCCCTGCGGAGCCGGGGGCGGCCGGCAGCCCCCGTCCCTCCGGTACCTCCC
>VZRE01008034.1:0-18891 GCA_013396775.1 Cephalopterus ornatus
CACCTGCTCTACCCCAGAGTGGACCTGCCATCCTCTCCCGCAGGCTGCATCACCCAAGGGATATTACACAGAAGTAGAAAAGACAATCTCTCATACCATAAAAAAACCTCCAACTATCATAGCATGAGAAAGGAGGGAATAGTGTTTTGTTTTACAGTCCAACCCTAACTGTGTCTGAAGTGGTGGGTTTCAGGTTCTACATATGGAAAACTACATAAAAAAATTTAAAAAAAAAATACTATAAACTGTGAAAACACCTACACTTAACTTTTGGTCTGAAATATCTCTACATAATTTCATCATACATAATTTCAAAAAAAAAAAAAAAGGTTCAGAATCATCTGCCGCAGCATCATCCTTTGTAACATGATGGCTACCTTTTGAGGGCTGTGCTGGTTTTGGCTGGGGTAGAGTTAATTTTCTTCACAATGACTAGTATGGGGCTGTGTTTTGGATTTATGCTGAACATAGTGATGATAATATAGAGATGTTTTTGTTATTGCTGAGCAGTGCTTACACAGAGCCAACCCTTTTCTGCTTTTCATATTTCCATGCTGGCAAGGAGACTGGGAGTTCATGAGAGACTGGGAGGGGGCACGGCCTGGACAGCTGACCCCAATTGATCAAAGGGATGTTCCATACAATATGACATCATCCTCAATATATAAAGTGTGGGAAAGAAGGAGGAAGGGGGAATGTTTGGAGTGATGGCGTTTGTCTTCCCAAGTTACTGTTATGTGTGATGGGGCCCTGCTCTCCTGGAGATGGCCGAACACCTGCCTGCCCATGGGAAGCAGTGAGTTAGTTCCTTGTTTCGTTTTGCTTGTGTGTGCGGCTTTTGCTTTCCCTATTAAACTGTCTTTATCTCAACCCATGAGCTTCCTGGCTTTCACCTTTCCAATCTTCTCCCTGATCCTACTGGTGGAGGAGTAAGCAGCTGCATAGTTCTCAACTGCTGGCTGATGTTAAACCACAACAGGGATAATTATCCAGATGATTAAAAGGTATTATAACATTTACATATATTCAAAGTGAAAAGAGATTATTTAACCTGACCTGGAAATTTTATTTTTTTAAAAAGCTCATTACAAAGATATGTATATTGAATTAAAAGAAGATTTGAAGTAAGTTTTTTTATTTAATTTACCATGGCCACTTAAGGCCCTATGTTCCTCTATAACTGTGACAGCAGTAAAGAAAGTGATTAATTTTGGTAGGGGAAAGGAAGAGCATTCTTTTTCCAGCAATTAATGTTTGCATAGCAAGAGGTTCCCTATTTTAATGAGGAAAGCTATTTGAGGATGACAGCCTTCAAAGTGTGCATTAAAACTTCAGATCTTAAGAATTCAGTGTAAAAATTCTCCAAAAGGTAGAAAGAAAAAATCCTTTTTTCATCTTGCTTGGAAATGAGTTCCCAAGATAGGGTCCAGTTTTTGCATCTAAATACGAGGTTGAAACCTGGAATGAAGACCTCTTCCTCTATTTTCAGTACACTCTAAAATCGCAAAGCACTGGAGAACTTTGGATACCCCAATGATCTGAAGACACCACAGAGTTCACTATGGAATCAACAGTACATTTTGTGTTGGTTATTCGCTGGTAAGTACTTGACTACAAAATCATTTTGAAAGTTCAAGTCCAGAACATTTACTTCCAACCTTGGCCAGTTATGTGGCACTGTATCGGCAAGCAAAGACATAAGCAGACAACTTTATGGAAAAGTGTGGTTTCCCAGAGATAGTCCCTAGAGGATTTTTTCCTAAAGATATGTTGTTTGATTTAGAATAATATGGAATAAAATGTATCAACCAAAGGTTACTAATTGAAAACAAACAAACAAACAATAGAAGCCCAGGATACTGTTGTACATCTCTGCTGCACACTGCTGTTGGCCCATCCCTCCTGTCTCTCTGCATGGCACTCCTGCTTGGACATACCAACTGGTTGCCACAGTTTGATGTCATCTGCCAACCTGATAAGAATGCATTACTTAGCATTTTTGACAAAGATGTTATGTTGGACAGATCCCAGAAGACACCCTGCATTGCTGTGTTTCTAGTCTGCCTCTAACCTTTTTTTACCCACCTTGCTCTTTATCCACGCACTGCCATCCTCTTGGCGTCTCAGCTTGGTTACAGTCGTTCTAATAAGCCCAAACCTACCAGTTCCTGCAGCTGACCCATCTTCCAAACATTTCAGTTCTGCAAGGATGGATCTCCTGAGCTAATATTTGGAATTTAACAGACTGCAGCTCACACACTGCTTGAAGTGTTCCATGGAACAGGAAAAAACATTAAGCAAAGTGAGATTATTTGAGGAAGCCTGTCTGATTACAAGTATGTATTTCAGGTAATTAAATAGCTGTTGCCATACCAGCTTCTGTATCAGGAAATGCTTGTCAGTTGGCATCCACATTTGACTTTATCCCAGAGACCAAACAAAACAGAACATGTTTCTCTTTCTTTAATGACTATGTTTTGACTGCTTGTGACCTGTACTATTACTTAGATATTGATTTTAGTCTTTAATAGGGTAAATATTGTTACAGTTATAACTTTTATCAAAATTCCAGATTGCCTTTCTATCCAAGTTAGATGACTGGTTTTAGCATTCATTGCAATGTTGTTATAATTTTTGAAAGTGATTAATTAATGTATTCTCCATTCTTCCATAATATCTCTTTTAAAAAATTCTAACCACTTATTAGAAGTTAATTATTAAAAACCGGTATAAATAATATTTCAGGATGGTAATAAATTTATTTTCAAATATAGGTGATGAATACTTTGGAATCTTATTTTTACACAAAAACTGTGTTATAACATGTTGTTATTAGCCAAAACTGATCATTTGATTACCTAAATGGAGGTAATGACACATTAATGCATTTTACTTTTTAACTTGTTTCTGAGTGGGAGGGCAAGCACACCTCCTCTTGTCCGCCTACTCAGACGTGTCAACAGCTTCACAATGAGACTCCTGCCCTGAGTCTACCACAAAAACTTGCTGCCCCTTGGTAGCGAGTTGAGGGCGAGCTGCAGTTAGACTGCTGTGGAAATGCCAGGGCTGGGCAGAGAAAGATTTTTCTCAAGGTCCCCAGAGCCTGTTCTGGGACAGAGCAGGTGTGCACTTCAGGTGATGCTCTGTCCACCACTCCCATCAGTCCTGTGTAGGCCTTAGGCATACAAACATGCTGGCTGCTCGACCTTTCTTTCCCTTGTCTGACAGCAGAGGACAGCACACTGCAGGGTTTTTTTTTGTCATAGCAGGTTGCCAGGACTGAGTGGGTGAGGAGAGGCCAAGGCAAAAGCAGTGTCATACAGAAGGGATGGCCCAGCAGCAACAGACCTATCAATCACCAGGAGGTTACTTGTTCATTTCTCCAGAAACTGATTCTTTCTTCCAGCTTCTGAGGAGCTATATGGTACTGCCCTCCCATACTGAATCTCCACCAGAAATACAGCTGAAGTCAGATGTGTGCTCAGGAGGAATCTTTTAACATGACTTTGTCCACCTGTGCTGATGTTCTTACACCACCAGCTCTAAATTCCTGCCCTTATTGTGGGGACAGGCATAACTCCATCTCTTTCTTCTGCCGGCCCATGTAGAAGTGAGGCAATCAGCAACGCTAATTCCCTTTGATCAGAGAAGTAAAAAAATCCCAACACCAGGATATCCTACCATTGTGCACCTTCATTCTTCTGAGCCTCGGGGGAGGTGACCAGATACTATTGCTGCACTCCAGCATGCAGATCCTGTTCGTGCTAGTCTGTATTCCAAAGCATGAGAGAAGTAAAGGCTCTACTCCTCCATCCTTCTCTCAGGCCTACGAATGATGGTGTGCACATGACGAGGGATGCACATTACCCTCTGCCTGGCACCATTTAGGGAGTGCCGCACACATCTGGGATGTGCAGAAGCAAATTGATGGTTCTACCTCTGCCATTGACCTTCCTACCGCACCCTCCTGACAGCAGTACTGATTATATAGATGCAAGAAGGACAAGTAAACAAAGTGAACTGTCTCACCCAGTTAGTGGGAAAAAGGAGTGAAATATCCCATCCTCCTTTCTGAAGAATTAAGAATGATGGAATTGCTAAGAACTTTGTTGTGGACTCTTATATCCTGGCCTGCTGCCTGAGGAAAGGTATTGAAAAGATTAAGGGGACTGTAGGAGAAAACAGAGAGTCTAAAATAGATTGAAAAGAGACTGGAGGACTTAAGTAAGGCTATTTAAATTGCATTTTTTTCTCCAGCGTCTCTCAAAAAAACCTTTAACCACTCAATCATCAAAGGAATTTCACAGTGATTAGAAACCAAATTATTACAATTCACTGATTTCCTAGCTCAAGGAGTGACTATTGCAGTTTACTACCATTTTAAAGGGATGTCTCATCTCAGCAGTTGCTTTTTGTGTCCCAGATGTCTATCTGCCCTCTCTGTGAACTGACACACAGTGGTATGCTAGTTAGTTCTACTTCTACATCAAGCTCATAAAATCAACCCACAATTCTCTTCAGGATGTGAATCTTTCTGCAACACCAGTCACCAGCCTTGCCTGACAACTCCTCCTGCAACCAGCAGCACCCAGCTGTGAAGCCAGGAGGCTTTTTAGGTTCACTGTATACAAGCATAGCATCAGAGTTAAACATCATGAAAACTGAATTAACCTGGATGAGAAAAAGACAAGCCAGTGAGTTCTTTTTGCTAGGGAATACTTCAGCTTTATTGCAGCCACACTGTCATCTGTGTCACCATAGATGGACACAAACAAGAAAAATGTATCCCCTACTGCCTAAGGCATTCTGGACAGGCAGAAAGGCTGGTGGAGAATTTATTTTGGTGACAGCTGGAGGGGCCTAGAGGGCTGTCAGCTCTAATACAGTCAGACTGAGGATTAATTCCCACATGCAAGATGCAGGTATAGGCATCAAAATTTGGAATCCACTCAATCAGGGGACCAGCAGCGTCTGCTCTGGTCAGCAGGGGATGTGGCATTTGCTACAGTAGTCTCTGAAATACGCAGGTTCAGGGATTGCACTTCAGCAGAGTATTCTTCAAGACATGAATAAGCTGACTGTTCACATTCCTGAGTACTGCAAAATCCTTCTCTTTTACATGGGAACAATATAGATTTACTCCCAAATAAAAAGGAAGATCACAAATTAAATTAGTAGTAAACTACTGATTACTGCAGGTAAATCACCTTACTTGAAGAGATAAGCAACTTAGGCCAGGTTTTGTTCTTTGTTATACTATATAAATCTGGAATAAATCCATGGGTCTTATCTGAATTGTCTGTTATTCATACCAGTGTCAGCAAAGCAAGAAACGTCTAGCAAGCTCTTTCCCTGTCCTAGTGTAAACAGAGATTTGCATATCTGATGTGTATGTAACGTGACTAAATTTCTTCTATCAATTTGTATATGTATATAGTTCTCTCACATGAGTCAGGAAAACACACCTATACATTTGTTTTCTTTTCCTTCTTTTACAGGAAAACACTGGTAAGGACAGGTCATTGGCAAGAGGCAGAAGCTGAACTCTAGCTATTATTATCAATCTCTCAAATACTATACGAATCTTCCCAGAAACACTGAGAATTTCAGTCCTGTTTGCAACTTTTCTACAAGCTGCCCTTTCAGACAACATTAAAAAAATGGTATTACCTGCAGTTAGGGCTAGTCATTAGGTTTTCATAATTACAGTGTTTCCTAGACGTGTTATGTCTCAGATACACATCTGTATAATCTCTTATTGTATAAAAACAGTCTGTCTTTAAAATCCAGAAAATGGAAAGATAACACCTCCTCCCTAGAAGTTATTACTTTAAGTGTCAAGCATTAGGCTTTTCAAGACTTGTGAACCTGTAATAGGTATGAATAATTTTATGTGGAGAGTCTGATCCTGAATACAATTACTCATCCCTCAACTGGCTACATTTTCAAGAGCTTGAAGAAAGACAGGAAAAAAATCAGCTTTTCACCTGAACTTCTTCACATTTGAGACATCTTTCTTTGAATCAAACTTGCTATATGCCAGATTTGGATTATTTAACTCAATTTGAGGCTCTCCTTGAGAGATCAGATCACCACATGTGTCATCTGAAGAGTCTGAAAGGGAAATATAATGGGCTCCTCCTGTTCTGCAGAAGTATCACAGAGCAGAAGTTAACCCAACAAGCCTCCAGCACACTGATAGGAGATGTTCTGAGGAGGAGAAACTTTTACTAGTACCCTATTCCTTTCTTCATACCAATCTGAGCAGACTCCTTAATTCCCTAGGGCAAGTCTGACCAACTTGAAACTATGCCATCCTAACAGATTGATACAACTATGAGGACAGGATACAAAGTACAATATATGTGTGAAATGTCACAATCTCGTGATAAACCATGAAATGATTATCTGCCTAGAGCTTCCATAACTCTTACAGACAGGATAAGTGCCCAGGAATTGCAGTAAACATAAACATTTAAAAAAATACAATGAAAGAAAGAAAATTAACTTCCACAATTGCTGGAGGCTTGTCTCTGACTTTTACATGTGTATATGTTTGTGAGCAAATATCTGCAGAAAGCTATTAGTGAAGACACTAAAATGTGCTTTCCTAGCTCTTCCATATCTGACAGCAACTTCATTATTTCTGTGTGCAAAGCTATTCCATACCCTCATAAATGAAGAACAGATGCATTTATTGTAAGTGATGTTTTCAGTGACTAAGAAACACATCACTTTTCTTCTATGAAATCAAAATTCAAGTGTGTCCATACCAATTGAGTTAGTCTTTTGAAAGAAATTGCTTAGTACATGACCAATAGAAGAAAAAAATAAATGCATCTTTGTAAGGGAAAAATTTTGCTCCACAAGTAACTCCAGAAAGACATTCTGGTACACTATCATTGGGCTCTTCATTTGGCTCTTCACCAAATCCAGTTATAAAAAACAGCATCAAGCATCCCACAACCAGCTACTCCTAGACTACTGCAAGCAAAACTGTGAACACTAGGAGAGGCACAATCCTCCCTGCTGCTGTGCAAGATACTACCACTGAAATTCTGCTGCATTTTTCCCTTGCTATACCAGTAAATCACCAGGGTGTTTTTAGCAATAAATGCATCTAGACTCCACCTCTAACAATCACAGTTTTGCACTCCCACAGTAAATTGCACTTAAAGATATGCAAACTACGATACTTACTTTCAACATCATTCTTAAAAAGTATTTTTAATTTGTCTGTTTGGCTTTGGTTGTTGTGGTTTTTTTCAATAGAAGTAGACCCAGGTAAAATTGAAGACTTCAAGAAATCTGAATCATATAATAAAAAGCAATTTACCATTCTGCTGGAGAGAGAGGTTTTCGATCAGTGTGTCCTTCCTGCAATGACTTATGGAACAAAAGAATAGAGGTTCTTAAAAAAAACCATATAACTAAGCGAAAATGAATATAATAAGGTGTAGGCTGAGAATAGCACATACAGACAAGAAAACAAATGAGTACTTCTGCCAGGAAGACTCAATGGAAAATAAAAAGAGAATAGTCCTGGGCCAGGCACAGTGCAAGATAACATGATAAAAGTTATAGCAGATGAGGTGCACTACAGAGGAAGACATAGATGCAAAATAATGGAGAGGTGAGTTAGAAGAAGTACAGGAGTAGTGAGTCACAGCTACAGCTGAAAAGGACTTGGACACTGCATAACTAACAAAACAGGCTTGGTTCCATTTGTTTTTGCAACTCATACATGAAATCTCCAAGACATGTATTTCTCCACATCTTAAAATTATTGAAAACAAGTGACACTCCAAGAAACATGTGAATTTTTATAAAATACCTCATTAAAAACATATATAAATAATTAAAAATATTTTTAATATAAATGTATTATATAAATCAAAAAACTTGCTAGAAAATTACATGACTGCTAATTGGAAAAGAGAAGACCTAATGTTTGAGGCAGTTGGCACTGAGGGATCCACAACCTGTAACTCAAAATCTCAGGGTATGGAGGAACTCATCTGCTCACTCCTGGTAACGGAGTACACTCTTTACTGTCAAGTAGTCATGCTTTTTTCAGTATCCAGCCTTTGTCTCAGGTGATGCTCAGGCACAAGCCACCTGCAATAATGGTGGCCTGTCACACACCGCTGAATAAAGTAACTCACATTCTGCTGGGTTGATCCAGAAATTACTTGCTGCCATAAAGCAACAGAAAGCCAAAGGCAGAGCAAACAAAGCTCAAAGGGAGATCTTGCAAATACATGTAAAGGCATTCCTTCAGCCTTTCGTACCAAAAGAAGTCATGTTTGCTGAGGGCTGTTCTCAACCTACCTCCCAAACTCACAGCAATAGGAATATATAGTCATAAGGTCACTGAAATACTGGCCCAGCTCAAAACTTTTCAGAAGTAAGTCTGCAGTAGTCACAGGGCAGAAAGACATTCATAACATGAAGATAAGAAAAGTCATTAATAACCTTGAAGAACATTTCTATCCCCCTATGGACCTCAAACCTGTGACTAATCCATGTGGAGTGGGCATATTAATCATGGGTACAGTGGAAATGATTTGCCTGAGAGTTATTGTTATGTAGCATCCCTCTTGCACCAGAGGGGGACCAAAACTAGGCACTTGAAACTTAGCATGCTACAGTATAACTCAATACAACATAATAATTAGTATTTTTCAGCAAAACAGCTTCCTGAGCTCCCTTAAAGCTAATGCTCGTGACACATGAATTCTTGTTGAATTATTTTGGATGACCCTGACTATTGTCTAACACCAAGGGGTTTAGGAGCCTTAGCCTGGTGATCACCAGTCTGGAAGATAGTATTTGGTCTTATTCTCTCCAAGTCTCTCTCCAAGCGTGCAGTAACAGGCACTTTTAATAGGCTTAAAGCAAGATAATATTGCTTAACAAATCTGCTGGGTGTTTAATGTTTAACAGCACTCACTTTAGAAGGATGTGCTGATCTACACGTGATTCGTGAAGGGTGTGATTTCTGACAGCTGTTATTATTAGTGTCCTTGAATGTTTTGGGAACTCAGGTTAACAGGTTAACATCCTTGAATACAGTATTTTAAAATAGTGACTCCACTTGCTCCTGAGCCATGCCCACAAAGGAAGTAATCCACATGAAATTAAGGAAAAGAAACCTCAAGCTTTGGTGTAATAACTCTTTATGTACACAGAGCAGAGAAAAAGGCATAATTTCAAATTAGCTTTATTTTAAATAGCTTGTTCCAGTTCCATGATAGAAAGAAGGCTGACTTCTTGAGTACAGATCCATCATGAATTGTATTCCAAATCTGTTTCTCTTGTGCTTGCTTTTCCTCTTATGAGTGAAAAAAAAACCATATAAAAACTGTGTTTTGAAAAACCTTTGGAATGGTAAGGTGAGAGGGGCACAGAGGTGAAAAGCATGCCCTCCCCACAACAGAGCTATTCATATAGCAGGTTACATGTGAAGGAGCATGGCTAGTAAGGGAAACTATATTCCATCTACTCAGAAGTGGTGAAATCCATCTGAAAGTTTCTAATGCCTAGGTTTGGTCCCCCACAGTTCAAGAGGGATGTAGAAAAAAGTGGAGCAGGTCCAGTAGAGGGTCTCCAAGACAGTCAGAGGTCTAGGGCATGTGATCTACCTCTAGGGGAGAAAGTGACCTCCAGATGTCCTTTCCTGCCAGTATTCTCATCAACCTCACAAAAGTGTAATCCATGCTGCTTCTGAATTGTGAGAGACTCCTTAAAAAATTGTGGAGGTGTAGGACAGAAGAGATTGTTTCATTTTTTCTGTCAGATAAGCAAGGGTTGATAAAGATGAGTGTAATAAATGTGGGACAATCAAAAGATGCTTCAAAAGGTATTTGAGAGTAAAGCTTTAACCCCTAGGTGTTTTTAAAAAGGGTAAAAAGGAACTCCATAAAGTCAAAAGTCAAACATATTCTATGAGTCAGAATAATGCAGAGGTGTCAGCAAAAAGCTGGAAATGATCTGGGCAAAAATCAAAACATACTCAAAGAAAACTAAAGACTCAGAGAAGTTCATTACCAAAAGGTAAAACCCCCCAAAGGTGTGTTCTGTAAATATGAAAGCTAATGAAAAATTGAAGTTTGAAATGGAAAGAAGTGGTAGTAGGAGCGACTTCTTTTTATTTCTTTGTAATGGAACCCCTGACCAAAATTCAAATAGGTAATGAAAATGCTCTTTATTTCACACAGGCTTGAAGCTTCTGCTGTTTTAGCCAAAATGCTAAATCAAACCCTTCTGGATGAAAGTAGAAGTGATTCTGGCCACTTATGTAATTGACACTTTCTCTGAAGATTAGTTTAAAAGCCAAGATTGAAATTAAATTATGTTTTTAGGCACCTATCTACTCCTGGTCTAAACAAAGGACCAAGAGATGATGAGATACCACACCTGAACAAAATGCTATCATTTTCCCTACATTCCCCTGAGTTTTTAAATCTTTTTAGAAATTATAGAAGACAACTGTAATTCATAAAGGGAGATAGGCCATACTACAGAATGATTTGCTGAAGTGTGATAAAAAGCTTCTAAATACATTTATAAGACTCATGGGACTTTGACAACATCTGATACGTTAACTATTGTGATATATATAGCAAATATATTTTACAATATTTAAGGAGTTATGTATTTCCCATTATACCTGGAGTCAGTAACATTTAGAAAACACTTCAGTTTTTCCCAAATCAGAGAATTTTCATAGAACAGAAGGCTTGGGTTCCTGATAGATCTAATATAATTTGGAAAATATTTTACATTTTTTGTTTTCTACTGAACAGGATTAGCAAGGAATGGAAGTATTTCTGTATGAAGGAAAAACAGCATTGAGAATACAAATTTGTAGTAGTACGTCTTCAACAGAACTATTGTCATTTATTTAAGACTGCTGGAAAAATGATTCAGAGTACAGGAAGTTCAATGAACATGAAGTAAGTTTTACACTAATTAATCTGTTAATAAAAAGTTATTTTTCTTTGGGCAAAGAGAATATCTTTTTACAAGCCAGACATTATATAGCGTTTCACTGTCAGCTTCACCTGCAATAAAATAAAATTCACTACATAAATCTTTTTTTTCATAATGCAACTACTTGATTTTTTCTTGATACTTTTTTCTCACATCAGCACCCAAAACCTCCTCAGGAGACTCCTCAAACCTCTACAGTCCATTTCTATTCTTTTTAATCAAGTCTGACATATGCTAAGATTGCCAGTGAGCCACTGATCTACTTGGTTTTTTTATTTTTATTTGAAGCAAAATTGTTACTGGTTCTCCTTTTTGGAACAGAATTGGAACATCCAGTTAGTATGACTGGTTTTGATTCTCCCTTCCATCCCCACATCAAGATTTGAAACCACTAGGTAATGACATCACCAAAATAAATTTAGAAAAGAGTATTCAAATTTGTCTTCTAACTACATTACTGAATTTTATGCTAGCCACATTTCCAGTGGCTTACTGAGTTATTCTGTCAAAATGAGAAGATCAACTTGATCTCTTTTAAAAAAAGAACACTCTCACAGAAGAGGAGATTTATTGTTTACTTATCTTTACTTGGGAACACAGAGGTGGATATCCCCATTAGTAGCCCCTGAACTAGCAAAGTAATGATAGAAATACCAATTTCAGTTGCAAATTCTTCCATGCCAGATACAGTGAATTACCTTTGAAAATGTTATCTTGCCATCTAATCTTGAGTCTACTAAAATAAGTTCAATTTTTTTGCTGCTGAATGAGAATGCAGCTCTTTTATGCATCCTAGACCTTTTCAGGATTTCTAGAAATATTTTCAGGGATATTGTAATGGAACAAATGCTATGCTAAACTGTTCTCTAAACCCACACAGTGGAAGAAACTGGTACCTGAGCCCACTTTTTAAAAGCAGCAATTAAATGAGCTCAAACAATACTGGTTTTCAAATAGTATGACAATAACCTCTGTTACTATGGACTCAGAAAAATATCAACAGATATGTATTGTCATAAGGCAGTTTAGATTGCAGCTATTTTTCATACTACAATGTTACAGCAAGATTATTTAAACACAAATCTGGTTTAATCCCAGCATGTATTTTCTCATCAAATTAAAGCAAGTTTTGGGAAATGGGTGAATATCTCACCCACTTGACTACAGTGCAAGTCAGTTGTGAACTGTTAGCCTGATAATTATTTTTTGGGGAAATTTTATGTAAACTAGCACACTTTTAAACTGTTTCTGGATGGATGAAGAATGAGTAGCACTCCCTACTATTGAATGATAGAGGAAGTTTGGGAAACTAGCTATGAGTACCTGTTAATGCTGGGCAAGACTGACTGGCAGTTAAGTCTCACTTAAATGACTGGAGGACCTAATGGTCTGAGACCATGTTCATTGCTCACACAGTCATTAAGTATAAGAATGTTCCTGACCTGGAGGTCATTACTGCTTACATTAATTACTGCAATGACGAATACTCCATGCGACACTCTACCACATCTCCCTAAAGTCATTTCTGCATCAAAACCTCCCTCAGATTTCAGATCTATGGTGACATCTGGCAGCCAGGAACAGCATGTATAAACACATTCTTTGACTAAAGACAAAACACCAAATGTTTGAACTGACCAGAACCACCAACTCAGATTAATGATTCAAATCAACAGGCAAATTCAACCTGTAATTTTGTCATGACCCTAAACATCCCCTCCCACACAGTAAGTTATGATTAGCTACAGATCTCCCATACTTCAATGTTCAAGAATTATTGCGTGTGCCTAAGCCTTTGCACTTGCCTAGCCCAAACAGTTTTTTAATCAGATATAGATCTACTTGGAGCTATGTTAGATTAAGGTGAAAAGGCTTGGTGCTTACTTGAAATGAAGTACATCAGGAATAATCTGAATTAGTATTGTTTATATGACAGCAGAAGTTGTGAATAAACCTGCAATTCATCCATCTGCAATAACTGCACCTCATAAGAGGTCTCTCTGAAAAGACTTGAGTTCTCGTAGGTACACAAGCAAAGGATGGCAATAAAAAAAAGGTCAGTATTTAAATGCATTTAAGAAATTTGACCTAAAGAGACATGCTCAGTATTAATTCTCAGGTAAGAAAGACCTGATACCCATGTAACCTCCAGGGACTTGCTTAATTTCTCACACTGCTGTTGCAGTCAGAGCAGAGTAACAACACTCACAAACTTTTTATGAAATACCACAATAATGGTCAGGAGACTTTTCTTTACCACTAGGATTGTTACTGACTGGCCTTTATTACTAGGTTTGCATTGTATTTTTAATTATTCCTCAGATGAACTGAAAGATCATGTCCTAAGTCCTCATGTCCTTAAACACTCGTGGGCACCAGTTATTCACTTAGTACCACCAGCTGAAATCAGAGAGTCTACTCTAGTGAGCATCTACTCCCCAGTACACAGAGGGGTTGACAGCCTGGCACTGGCTGGTAGACACCTGAGCCCTTTGGATTAACTCCCTTCTGTTTCACAGTGCAATGCATTGCAGTACTACCACATAAAACAAAAAAAAAGATCTGCTTTCCTTCAGATTAGTTGTCTTTGGAGTATGGAACACAAGAACTAAAAGAAGAGTGTAAAGATAACCATTATCAATACATTAATTTTGATAGTTTCCATTTATCTATTTCCAAGACTGTAGATGTCAATGCAAACAAGGTCTCTTTATTGAATATAATAGATCAACTGGACAGTTTCTGCAAGAAAATATATGGAAGAATGTAAAAACCTCTCTAAGGATCATTAATAAAAGGTTGAACATTCTTTCAATATATCCATGTTTTTATAGTAGTCCCATGCACTGCTTGCTGCATGTACCCTAATGCAAAAATTGTAATGCCAGGTCTCTCTGTTCTTGACATGTTGCATTACAAATTATTATAAACATCTCCAGTGATGTTGGTAACTGTGTGAGCTGATTTCTTGAGGTATTTACTGTAGACTTTGAAAAAGTGCTACATGACTTACAGGTCTGACTTCTTTTTATGGCCATGACGGCTTTTACAGGAATATAACAGTGTTTTATTAGTGTACTTTTGAATGTTTAGTAATTCAACAACAACAGTTTGCACTGACTTGCTGTACAGCCCTAGCAAACTACTGAGGTTTTAAAAGCCACAAAGGGGAACAGTATTTGATACCGAAGCCTAAAGAGAAATATCTCTCTGCATCAGCTGTAACAGCATTAAATACTTTGCAGGTAATAGGGCCTAACTGGACCATTAATTATAATTTTTCTCTGGTTTCATGCAAACAAATAAAAAATGCAACACCTTATAGTCTGTTCATTTTCTCGTGTTTTGCCCAAAACCAGCAACAGGTTTAACCAAGAGCAGCTTCAGATCTTGGAAAATGTCCAGACCTGTCATTCATAGATAAGATGGGAAGATGAAGACTTTTATCTTGACCTTTCTGCCTTAAAATATGAATAAGTGACAATGTGCCTTTACATTTTAAATGAAGGAGAAGGTAGGATCCACTTAAGAAATATATCCTCCTGAATCTAAATACTTGGCTGCTACTTAAGCAATTTGTCTGTTGATAAAAGAAACTCAACTGTCAGAAAAACGAAGTGTAGCTTCAGTACACAGTGCTTTTTTCTATTGGTATAAAGTTAAGGTATGCTAGTATAAACCTCTAGCAGCTAAGTCAAAATTTAAAAATAGAGGCTTTCAGGCACAGAAAGAAGTAATTAGATAAAGTAAGGTGAAAATGAAATGACAGAGCAAGGTATCTAAAACTGCACATGGTTTTTAGAGACTTGAAAGAATGTCATGTCTAATAGCATCAGAAGTCAGACAAAATGCCTGGAGGATGAGAATAAAGGAATCAGGGTCAGACAAGGCAAGATTATCCTTATCAAATTATGTACAAGCAGTAGGTGAACCTAAGCCTGGCTAGAAACCAAAGGGTGAGCTGGAGAGGGGATTTATGTGGGTTAACCTAACACTTCTTAAGGCTTTGTGTTAGATGCCTGGGTGAGATTACATTGAAGGGAAAAACAAAAGACTGTCTAGAAAGGAATTCCTGAAAGACTGACTGTAGAAAAAAAAATTTAAGATCTTCATTGATAGGGTTGAAAAATAAAGCAAGAAGAGTGTTTCAGAGCTTTGACACATAGTTCTACCTCAAACTCAGCAACACAATTGAAATAAATCCAACAAGAGGTCCTTTTCTTTTGCTCCACAAAGGTATTTGAAATGGTCACATACGTTGGAGAACTAGTTGGCTTGTAACAGGAAAACCTTCATCTGCTATAACCTTTCAGAACACTAACTTTATTCAGCTAGAAAAACAAGCTAGGTAAGTTGTACTCTCTATTAATGCTTGTCTTTGTCTGGAGTTATATGAGAATACAAAACCTGTAAGAACAGCATATTAAGCTGTATATTTTTTTAAGGGCTTTTACATCTTCTTGAAGTTCAAATAGCTTTAAACTTTATCACCATAAATATTTCACAATTTTTAAAAATGAAACTAATTTTTAAGTAATATAAGCTAATTATAGGGGTTTACTCTTTAATTTTGTCATCCGCATTTAAGTACAAAATGGAGAGGTTATGCAAAGAGGATTGTGTTATATCAGGATTACACAGGCAAATGTTATTTCACAGTTATGCCAAGTAGTACAGAAAGTAGTATCTTTTTCTCTCTTTTTGTAATGTGGTTCCATGGCATGCTTTTGCATAGAAAAGAGTATTAGGTTTAATGGTACTGCTTACTGGATCACAGGTCAGGCAAAATGCTCCAAGGAGGCAAGAAGATTCAGCCTTGTAAGCATCTGAGAAAGAACATCAAGAAAATCTTCAATAACTCAGGAAAAGTGTGAAACTTTGTCTTGGCAAACAAAGAGCTTGCAAAGGGAGTCAGCGCCTGTAGGCTGGTAAGAAAGGGAATGGGCAAATATACAAACAAATCTCAGATGGGACTGTCATTCAGGATGTCATTGAAAGACTCTTGGCCTCAGAGAATGCCCAAAGAAAAAGACCTGACTCTGTCTTCCAGTGGGCAGGGGTCTTCTTACTAAAACCCCTTTAATTCTGTTCTTTCATTTTCTCTGGTGTTCAAATTCTGAGAAAAATTAGTTTCAGAGATTCAAATCCTACTGTGTTCCCAGAGGAAATACATTAAGAAATAAATCGTCCTCAGTACAGTTAGCTAGTTTAGGGTCCATGCTCACAGGTGTGGTTTAAATCCTCTAGTTATATCTGAAGCTCCACAGGAATTATTTTCAAATATAGGTTACCCAGATAAGGAAGACATATTTAATTTCTAGGTACATCTCACATTTCAGAAGAACATTTAGAATTTGAAATAAAATCCTTTTTATCTCATCTGTACATTTCTAAGTTTATCATGTTAGATGAATCCACATGCTTCCGTTGTCTCACAGTGGTTCAAGCAACAAAGATACTTTATACAGGCTCCTGTATCTGACTCCCTGCTATTCGACATTAAAAGAAAAAATTATTTTTCATTAAACATGTCTTAGAGAGAAATTAGTCATTGTGGATAACTCTTATTCTCTCACATATCCATCACTCTCCCACTAGACCTCTTTTCTAGTTGCCCTCTTCCTTCCCCTTACCAGGATGCTACCTAACTCTTACCATAAGTGCTCATGGAATTCATTATCCATTAAGTGCCTCTCTGTTTTTTCTACATATCCCATCTCTCAACTCTTAATAAAGTTTTTGGTAAGGTCAGTGTGAGCAGTGAGAGCAGAGCTCTTCTCTGGTGAGTCAGGAAGGTATGGCAGATGGTGCACCGATGTGTTAATTAAATGGCTGCTTTGCCTGTGATCTTCCTATTGCTCACCTCCTGATGCTAAGAGCTGAGAAATAATGGAAGGGGTTAATGAGACAGAAACTTATCCAGGTGGTCAAAACTTCGCTCCAGCTCCTGAACACTAAGTACCATCCCAAGAGTCCCTCAGCAAAATGGATGAAAGCAACTGCCACCACTGCAAGCCCCTTGACTACAGAACACTGCAGCCTGCTGCAGGACTCTGGTTTCCTTGCAAATTTTATACAACAGAGGCAGACTGAGGCTGGCATAATGTCAGGGAATGAGGAAAAGGTTGAGGTACTTAATGCTCTTTGCCTTAGTCTTTAACCCCAAAACCAGTCACCCTTATGATATTCAGCTTCCAGAGCAGGAAGTTAGTGACAGGGAGCTGAGTCAAGCCCCCACAGACCAGGAGGAAATGGTTAGTTACCTGGTATGCCAGTTGGACACCCATAGGTCTATAGGCCCAGAAGGGATTCATCTGAGAGTAATGAGGGACCTGGCAAAAGAGCTTACCAAGCCACTTCAAGTATTTAGCAGCAGTCCTGGTTAACCGGAGAAGTCCCACATGACTGGAATTTGGGAATTGTAACACATTTACAAGAGGGGTTAGAAAGAGAATCCGGGGAACTACAGGCCTCTCAGCCTGATCTTGGTACCAGGGAAAGTCATGAAGCAGGTCATCTTGAGTGCCATCACACAGCATGTGCAGGGCAAGCAGGAGATCAGGCCCAGCCACCATGGGTTTATAAAAGGAAGGTCCTGCTTAACCAGCACAATTTCCTCATATGGGAAAGTGATATACTTAGAAGATGAGGGAAAGGCTGTGAATGTTGTCTACCTTGACTTGAGTAAAACATTTGACATGGTCTCCCACAGCATTCTCCCAGAGAAGCTGGCAACTCATGGCTTGGACAGGTGCACTGTTCGCCGGGTAAAAAATTGGCTGGATGGCCAGTCCCACAGGGTGGTGGTGAATGGAATTAAATCCTCTTGACAGCCAGTCATTAGTGGGGTTCTCCAAGGCTCAGTATTGGGGCCAGTCCAGTTTAATGTCTTTATTGATTATTTGGACAGGGGGATTGAACTCACTAAGTTCTCAGACAACTCCAATTGGGTGGGAGTGTTGATCTGCTGGAGAGCAGGAAGACTCTGCAGAGGGATCTCGACAGGCTGAATCAGCAGGCAGAGGCCAACAGTATGAGGTTCAACAAGGCTAAGTGCTAGGTCCTGCACTTGCGTCACAAAAACCCATGAAGTGCTACAGGCTGGGAGAAGAATGGCTGGAAATCTGCTCAGCAGAAAGGGACTTGAGGGTGCTGTTGACAGCCTGTTGAACGTGAGCCAGTAGTGTGCCCAGGTGGCCAAGAAGGCCAATGGCATCCTGGCCTGTACTGAGAACAGTGTGGCCAGCGGGACTAGGAAAGAGATTGCCCCTCTGCACTTGTAAATACTGAGGCCACACCTGGAGTACTATGTTCAGTTTTGGGGCCCTCACTTCAGAGCAACTCACTTCTGAGTTGCTGAAATGAGTCCAGAGAAAGGCAACAAAGCTGGTGAATGGCCTGGAGCATAATAGGATTGGCTGAGGGAGCTGGTGTTGTTTAGCCTGGAGAAGAGGGGGCTCAGGAGGGACTTCATTGCTTTCTGCAATTACCTAAAAGGAGGTTCTAGGGAAGTGGAGTTGGTCTCTTCTGCCACATCTCAAGTGAAAGGACGAGAGAAAATGGCATTAAGCTGTGCCGGGGGAGGTTCACATTAGATATCAGAAAAAAAAAAGTCACTGAAAGAGTGATTAGACATTAAAATAAGTTGCTAAGGGAGGTGGTGGAGTCACCATCTTCAGGAGTGTTCAAGAGGTGTCTGGATGTGGCACCTGCAGACATGATTTAGGAGTGATAATGGCTGTGCTGTGTTGATGGTTGCACTGTATGATCTTGAAGGTTGTCACAGCCCGCGGGAAGGGAAAGGGGATGCTCTCTGCCGGGTTTGGAAGTCGCAGTCCGCATCTCGCTCGCCTCTGTGCGCTGGGTCCCAGAAAACCGCTGTAAGCCGCGGCGGAC